>JAOVVA010000010.1:12247429-12296650 GCA_028565275.1 Leiocassis micropogon
TTAGAAGGGCCCCCCCCCCCCCCCCCCCACCCTCGCTCTGTGCGTGCGTCGCTGGGATAGCTGTGACTTAATCATACTCCGGCCTCTGTTCTCGGAGTTGTGTGCTGACAGCAGCCTGGTCTCGAGCCCAGCTCTCTCACATTCACCCTTTCTCCTCTTCACTGACCCCTACTGGGAGACCAGAGGATGTGCTCTGAGGCTCTGCGAACTCATCTCGACACTAGACACACCTCCAAGTGCAGCCCCGCACTCTTCATCCGTCAGGGGGAGAGGTACGAGTCAACGAGAGAGAGAGCGTGAGAGAGAGAAAGAGAGGGACAAAAAAAAAAAAAAACACTTTACAGCTTAATCTACACACTTTCTTTTCTTGTCTCAGGGGATCCAGCACTCTCTACAGCATCAAAGCATACAAGAGGCTCTCTTATAGACAAGCAGGGTCGGGCTACCATCATCATCATATCGAAGTTCTATTGCAGGCGTCAATTCAAAAAGTATGATATATCAATTTCAGTTATAAATTACATACTCAAACAGAGAGAAGCTATAATAGCTGATTATTTTTAAATATTAGTAAGAGAGACAAGGAAAAAAAGTGAATGGAAAATATTTTTCCATCTCAATCTGTATTCCACCAGTGTACAGGCATTGATCTATTTAGCGTGTTGCTTTGACAATCAACGGAATGCGCTTGACAGAATGCTGTTTAGCAAAGTTTCTCACAAAATGGCTGGGAATAAAATTTTACTAACAAGAAAATCACTGCAGCAGGGTATACAGGAGTGGCGGTTTCACATCTTTTACTTTTACATCCCCATCTCGTAGAAGCAAACAATAAACATGTGGGTTAATGTCCGGGTTGTTGCATGTTCTTCCCTTGCCCCGCTACTCAGGCCAACATAATGACCTTCCTGCTCCAGACATCCGACCCCCATTTCCTCCCCTGCTGCCCAGCCCTCCACTCTGAGCCGCAGTGTAGCAGAGGGACATTAACGGAGCCTCGCGCTGGAATTAGCCCATTAATGTAATGCTAACAAGATGGAATTCTCCTCCCTGGGGCGTAATATTCCAGCAGCATCTCCGCAGTTGTTCTTTTTTGTAAATCACTCAGCTTATCTGAAAGGAGGCGATCGATACGCCAGCATTACAGTAAACAGATAAACTAGAGCTGTTGTGAGGGTTAGTGTCTCAGTCGAGTTCCATTATGAAGCAGAGATGAGGAAGAATGATTAGCGCATACGCACTTATGTCATGCCGTGTTCCGATACCGTACGCTGTTGTATCTCGTCATCGTTTTCTCACAAGGATGAAGCTTAAAAACAGCGAGAGATGCTTGTCGGTTTTGAATAATGACACAAAACCTTGCAGTAGGAGTGAAAGAGAAACAGAGGCCAGGGTGGTGATGACAAAGACTGATTGGGACTTTTTGGACATGCACGATTAATATAAGCGTGCAGTGTTATCACAGGTTCAGCACCATGGAACCCCAGGGTGAACAAAAGTTAAGAGTGGTAAGAGCCATTCAAAAAACAGACAACTGGTGCAGACATCCTCAGTGTCCCTACAAAGTTTTTACAGAGTGTTGACAGCGTGGGCAGAAGTGTGCAGACATGCATTGTCATGTAAGATCACAACACCCTTGGATAGCAGTCCTCTGTGTTTAATCCAAAGTTTAGGCTTCAGCTTTTCAATAAACATCTCAGTGTAACGAGCACTGTTGATTGTTGAACCTTTCTCCTGATAAATGTTTCAATACTAGCCCTTGAGAATCCCAGAAAACTGTAAGCAAACATTTTTCCAGCTGATGGTTACATTTTTTCTTGATCAGCGAAAAATTGAGGATGTTTCAATTCCGGACTCTGTCGTTTACTCTAAGGCTCGTAGTGATGAATCCATGTCTCATCCAGTAATGATTCTCTTTAATAAACTTTCACCTTTCAGAATATCAGTCCAATGTTTGTTTGCAGATTTCCAAATGCTTCTGTTCATGCTCTTCCATGAGTTGCTTCGGCACCGGGTACACCCTCAGACCACGAAGAAATCAATCACTGCACGCTGCTGTTATTTTGAGCAAATCACAAGTGGGGCATCCATGTTAGCTCACATCGCAGTTACAAATGAACTGATGTAACACAGTCACACCTGCACAGCAGGAACTGGGGAGACGGTAGCTTTGAAGGGAAAAATGCTGATAAGACCAGCAGGGGTTTTAATATAACCGGTGTGCAGATAATTTCTGACTCACCCTCATATATGCAAATCATGTTGGGTGACCTGTTCAGCTAACCTAAACACAGACGACAGTTTATTCAGATACGTTCTGAGGGTATTTTCCGACCAGCTGCTGAAGGTAAAGATCTCCTTAATACTTTATTATTACAAGAAACTCTTGTTTATCTCAGGTGAATACTCATGGTTTGTCAGGAGGGGTAAACTTTTCAACAAGCCAAAACTGGGAAGTGATTCAGCCATGATAGGAGGTGAAGACGAGGACATTCTTTAATCCTTACAAAAGGACCACTTCAGTGTGTGATTGCAACAGACCAGGACGAATGACAGACGTGCCTCAAAGATCTGGGCCTCCTTCCGAGCCGGTTAAGTGGATATCTCAAAACAAGAAGAGAACAGCGGAAGTGTTTCAACGGCTGGGCCAGAACACACACGAGATTGTGCACAAACACACTGCCACACACACACACACACACACACACACAAACGAACACACACACACATACACACACACAAACGAACACACACACTGTACACACACACACATACTGTACATACACGCATACACACGCATACACACACAGACACACAGGTTAATCAAGCCCTAACCAGATCTACACTCCTCCAAAACTTCTCTCCAGTTCAGTTCATAAAAATCCATTACAATCTTAAACTTGCACTCAAATTTTCTAAAATTAATGACTGATTAAGAAAGAGCTAGAGCGTGAGAGATCAAGGGAGAAAGAAAAAAAAAATCAATAAACACTAGATGGCCTGTAAAAGCATTATAAATATAAATAACATTCCTCCATTAGGGATATTTAGAAAAAAGGAAAAAAAAAGCAAATGCTAATGATGAAGAGAGAAGCCATTCTAGTCCATTAAGGGCTCTCTCTAGTGGAAATAGCTCTCTCTGTGAGGTTATCTAGTGGCCAACCTCGCAAACTCCATCGCCACTATTCAAACCGCACTTCCATTTCACTGTGACGCACTCGATAAATGTGTCCTTTGTATGGCAGCAAGCGAAGGAGAAATGGATGTCTTAAATGCAGTCCGTTTTATTTTCTAAACAGGGAGCATCCTTATTCATTATGCATTTGCAACTATTTATTGCAGCAAAGGGGTTCTGGATAACGAGGAACTGTCTGAACAGTTGAGATGGAGCTGCTCTTGTGGGCCTGGATTACGCTCACAAGTCATGCATGGATAGAACGTCCAGTTAATTATGAAATCATAATAAATTATTAATTATGAAAATTTGAATCTTCATGTGGTATACAAAGTCTGTTTGGAATTTTAGAATATTTTCACCTAAGAAATATGTTTGTGGCAAAAATTATATAGTTTCTTTTAATTAAAATTCCTACGGTTTTAATTTTATGTTCAGCAGCAAGCTTTAGGTAAGCGAAAAGACTGAGACAGAAACCAACATTTAAAACGTGTCCGAAAAAAGTCAGTGTGTGAGTGTGTGAGGCTGCAAAAGCTGGTACTCACTTAAGTGGAATGCGTGGGACGGCCGTGGGAGTGGAGGCGGCCGTGACTACCTGCAGAATCTGTTCCAGTGCAGACAGACCCCCTCCCACTTGAAACGCTACCTGATCCGCATTATTCTGAAGAAGAGAGAGAGAGAGACAGAGAGAGAGAGAGAGAGAGAGAGAGAGAGAGAGTCAGTCATGAACATGCATGCAGAGGCGAACGGGTCGAGGTATCACATTGCTCTCGCTGTGTAAAGATCCTGTCTTTTTCTCCCAAGCTCCTACTTTCCAAAGAGGACTCGGAGTGACATCTGAAAAAAAAAAATAGTGATCCCCAAAGAATTCCTGCTAAATCTCAAAAGTGCGTAACCCTTTTTAGCCCCCCCGCAGTCACCAAACTCCGACGCAGGACAACAAACACACAGACCTGCACACAAAGCAAGGGTGGTCCGGCCTGACAAACAAGAGCTTAGGGAATACAAGGGAAAGGACTGCTGGGAAAAAAAAAGAAAGAAAAAAAAAAAAACAACAACATGGGGGTAAAAAAAATTAAAACATTCCTTACACAATATCATGTTAAATTTAAAGAAAAAGGACAAAGCAGACTTCTTTCAAATGCAGCATTCGCTCGTTGCTTAGCATAGATAAAAAAGTGATAAAACTTTTAAGAGGAGGTCAACCAAACTGTGCCTGAAACTCATATGGTGTGGCTGAGTGTCCTTGTCTAAAAGAGAACATAAACCAGTCATTTAACTGACATGCTTCTCAAATCAAACTGTTTACAGACTTGACATTTTTACTTGCATCATAAAATTCCTTCAAGTTCAAAGTGGGAACCCTTTAAGTGAGTCATGTGATGTAAGACAAAGATCCACAGATCTCTTGGGCTTTAGCTGACGAAGGAAAGAAGCATCTCAGAGGCTGGCAGTGGCTCCAGACCACAAATATCCCAACACATACTGAGTCTAATAATAAATTACTAAACTTTTACCTGTGAGAGGAAACGCATTTATATCATGTGCTCTTACCTAGCTGGACTCATAGTAACTATAGCAAACATGAAGATCTAAAAAATATATATCTAGAAATAAGATGAACTAAAAGAGTGAAGATACTCATTAACTCAAGCTTTCGGAGTGAAGAGAAGTTTAGTGAGAGACGAGAAGATCGCCTCCACTTCTTAATGAGGTCAGAGTTTCCTACGCTGTGTGACAGCACTCAAGTCAAGCACTTCAGGCTGTTTTTGTTCAGGGGATGGCAAACCTGCCAACAAGCCTGAACATATTGAGCGTTGAACAGTGGAAGCGCTTTGCAAAATTACACATAAGCTCTCCTGTCAGTCAGCGGTGCCGCCAAAGAATAATTCCTGAAGATTTGGTGGCAAAAGAAGGCTGAACCCTGGCAGGGTTAAGAGATTGGAACAAGCACATTGTCAGGTACACCAAAGGCAGCGCATGCTGAACAGCAAAGGTGATTAAGAGGAGCTCAGCGTCGACTGCATCAGCCTCAGACAGACACTGCCGTCTTCCTCTCAATGCCTCGTCAACAGAGCTGAGAGCACCGAAGGAGGCTTAAGCAGCCTTAGGCTTAGGCTCGCACATCAGCACAGGATCTTTTGGCTGGAGGCAAGCGGAGATCAGGCCTCCCCTGGTGGCCTATTTAAGAAACATTTTGGGGAGACATGGGGGTTAGACAGGACCTGTACAGTACTGGTATCCACTTGAGAAGCACAGATCAGAGGAAGACATCTCACCGCACCTACCACCTGAGCTTAACTGACAGGTACCAGCATGCATCACACTGCACATAGTTTGGAGGAGGCAAAATGTACAACCACTTGGGGTAAAGAGAAAATAGGGGTGTAAAAATATACACAAAGAGTGTACAGCAGGAACATTAAATTTCCCTTCATATTTACAAGATGATCGCATACTGACTGCTTACAAAAAACTGAGATTATTACTAGAATGCAAAGAGATACATGCAAGTTGAGGTACATCACTCATTTGCCCCTGTGCCAAAAGTAATTATTGACTGCAGTCATACCACCTGCATTTATTAGCTTGTTTTTGTTTCCTCACTTTAGCAGAATAACCAAAACGTGTGTTAATTCGGGGTGTGTGCTACAGATTTTCTCCGATATAAATCAAAGTGCTTACTTCAAAACAAAAATCCATGCCATTTCAATTTATCCTCATTTCTCAATAGGAATTGAACCTTATGATTATTTGTTTTAGCTCCTCTGTGGAATGGCATTAAGAAATTCGACAAAGCTGCCCCAGATTGAGCTGATGAGTGACGTCCAAATCCACTGCTGATTTCTGATTCTAGTCCTCACTCACCCATCCCTGGCAGACACTCCAATGACAGAATAATAGGATGAGAGGCTCCGTTTCTCAAACACAGACCTCAGACAAAAGACCTGAGGACAGATGAGAGGGCAAAAAGAAAAGGGGGGAGTGGAAGGAAGGGCGCAAACCTGAATTATACTGCTTAAAAAACCTTATCCAATTATTATCCTGGGTGTCCACTTTAGCCCAGGCTAATCAAAGGCCCAGACAGTTGCTCTGGTCAAGACAGAGGTTATGGGGTGGGGTGAGCACGAGGCTAAATCACAGGATGGGCTGGACACCTCTGTGTGCTCCTGTCCTTTAAAAAAATACTCTAATTAGTCTTCTTCAAGTCAGAGGAAAGGAATAAGTTCCAAAACGTTCAGGCAACAGACTGATAACAACTTGCTGGAATGGATCCACCAAGGCTGCGTCCTAGGCCCATTCAATTTTGCACGAGTGCTCCAATAATGTAAACGTAAACTTCATTTTACAGTTCCGGCTCGTAATGAACAAGAGCGCAGGAAAAAGGAGGCAACGTTTTGGGCTTAAACAGAGATACGGAAACACACAAGAGGAATAAACAAAATCCCTAAGAGGTCTCGGTTAAAATCAGAGAGAAAGGGAACGAGCTGAAAAACCACAACAAGAGATCTGTAGCGTTTTAATGTTTACATGGCTTAATGGAATGGAGCTAAGTATACAGTAAAGGATGATTTGTGACGGTTCATTTCAAATGAGAAACAGTTTGGAGTTTGGTTTATGTAAAAGAAAGGACCACCATTCATTAGTGACAACCGAGGCACAAAATCAAAGGGACCACAAGAACCACATGATGGTGTTTTTAAAGTAAAGAAAGAAAGTCACAGACAGTTATACTGTTTGTATTTTCCTGTTAGATTCAAGCTGAAAATTTAACCACGGTAGACTGAAAACATAATGTAGACAGCAAACAAAATATTGCATGGGGGTAAAAAAAGCATTAACTCTATTCTCCCACACCTGAAGATATCCCATAATGATGTTTTATAATTAAACTGATAATTAAACACATAATTAATTAATCAATACACAACATATTCTCCGATTCTCATAAGGATTTATGATTTACGATTCTCCATAGGACACACACACTTTACCTGTGACACTTCTCAATAAGGCTTCCCATAATTAGATTCAGCGAATCTTTGCGAATGAAATCTCTCATGCAAAAAAAAAAAAAAAAAGATAAGAGAAAACGAGGAGTAGGAGTTCTTGTGATGATTGCTCTACACACACTCATATGTTTGTCATACTTGTGAGGAAACCTCCAACTGATGATTATTAATACTGCTATTCGGTGGTATTCATACACCTGCATCTAACCTCAGTAGCCAAATGATTTTCTGTCACACACACAACACAAACTGTTATATTTCAAGTGTTTATTTATTTTCATTTTGATGATTATAGCTTATAGCTAATGAAAACCCAAAATTCAGTATCTCAGAAAATTTAGCGTGGCATGGAGGCCATCAGTCTGTGGCACTGCTGAGATGTTATGGAAGCCCAGGTTAATGTTACTCTTCACAACACCCCATAGAATCTCTATAGAGTTCAGATTGGGTGAGTTTGCTGGCCAATCAAGCACAGGAAACTACAGTCCTTAAACCAGGTATTAGTACTTTTGGCAGTGTGGGCAGGTTCCAAGTCCTGCTGGAAAATGAAATCAGCATCTCCGTAAAGCTGGTCAGCAGAGGGAAGCATGAAGTGCTCTAAAACTTCCTGGTAGATGGCTGCACTGACCTTGGACCTGATAAACCACAGTGGACCAACACCAGCAGATGACATGACTCCCTAAACCACCACTGACTGTGTAAACTTTACACTGGACCTCAAACAACTTGGATTCTCCTATCTCCTCTCTTCCTCCAGACTCTGGGACCTTGATTTCCAAATGAAATGCAAAATTGATTTTCATCTGAAAAGAAGACTTTGGCCCACTGAGCTACAGTCCAGTCCTTTTTTGTCCTTTTGCTGGGCAAAAGGTAATTCCTACCTTTACCTTTGCCCAGGTAATTCATGTAAAGTGAGCCCCAACCAAGTATTAAGTGCTGTACATGTTCATAGTTTTCAGTAGTCCAACATTTCGGTGTTAAAAACCTTTTATTTTTAATTGGTTATAAGTAATATAAAAATTTTCTGAGATACTGAATTTAGTGTTTTTATTAGCTGTAAGTCATAATCATCAAAATCAAAAGAAATAAACTATATATAATATATAGTTTCACTGTTTGAATTAAATTACCGAAATAAATCCCCTTTTCGATGAATTTAGATCGGTCGATCGATCGATCCCGAAGGAAATTTCCAAACCAATTTCCATTTAACTGCTTTCATGTGGCTTAAACTAGAGATTAAAACAGAAGTAAAATACCCAGCTGCAACCAAAAACCAGATTCAGAAAAAATAATTTGATAAGAATTTTCCACCTAGTGGACTTTGAGTGTTTTGGCCAAGTCATCTCACCTAACAGTTCTATCCATGTTGAAATCTATCAGCAACACACTTCTTTCAAAGTCACTTAACAGTGTATTGATGTGAAAGCTGTAGCATGTCCACACCCTTGAAGTCCATCAAGGTTCTGTGAATCAGCCGACTTAAATCCGACCCTTTCTAA
Source organism: Leiocassis micropogon (assembly GCA_028565275.1). Classification (NCBI taxonomy): domain Eukaryota; kingdom Metazoa; phylum Chordata; class Actinopteri; order Siluriformes; family Bagridae; genus Leiocassis; species Leiocassis micropogon. The sequence goes on from JAOVVA010000010.1 coordinate 12,256,120, forward strand.
TATGAGGTCATCTACCGTGGGATTTATGGACAAGGAACAAGCCTGTTCCCCACCCAACCCCCCATCTCCCAACCCACACTTCCAAGTGCCCTTCCTTCTATTCAGGGGCCTCTTGATCAGGTCCAGCAAGCAACCAGTTGGCCAACAAGGGAAGCCAGTCCCTGACAGCTGGCAAATGAAAATGTAAATAGAGGCAGCCTGCTGCCTCCACCACAGTCCCGATAGTCCCTGAAGTGTCATAAAAGTAGTCCGTCTCTCCCGACTCTTTATTTGAAAGCAGTGACAAACATGTGCCGGCACTCAGGGTAAATACATGAGGTCACTCAACCAAGGTAAGCAGCTGTAAGGTAACGCTAGAGAATAGACGACTGTCCAGACCATTCTTAAAACAACAACAACTGAAAAAAAAAATAACCCTCTTGAATCTGTCACTTGCCAGCGTGTCAAAATAAAACCTGGTTTGACACAAAATAAACCATTAGCAGCCTCAGAGGGAGAGGCGGGCAGGGGTCGGAACTGAAGCGGTGCTGCTGGGGAAGAGGAGAAGGGTGGGGGGGGGCAGTGTCGGGTGTTGTTCAAGGAATTAGCTGAGAAAGAGAAGACTGAATCAGATAGGGTGACTGTGAAAAAACAAATGCGTAGGTGAGCCTGTGACACGAGAGATTCTTGTTAGGTCAAATAATCTAAACGCTCCTGACTAAAAATGAGTGGGCGGAGCGGCTCGCAGGCAGACGCCTCATACCGAAGGAGACAGATATTTATTTGACTTTGTCCAGGGATTAGAGGAGGAAGTGCCTAAGCAGCCTGGTTCACACACAGGCCCAGTGACGCTGCTTTGGGCACGGGCTGGCTCGGCTGAAGGAATGTGCGCGGCTTGACGGACAGCTCAAATGAAGTCCAGATACAAAACCGAGAGACTCCTTTCCCCAGAAGAGCCCAAGGAAAAACTTGAAGAACTGACATTTCCACAAGCACTTCACTATTCCTGCTGACTTGGAAAAACAGCAACAGAGGGATCTTCAAAGTTAGGTCTCAGTGGAAAACTCCAGAACCAGTCAGGATGAGAGACCACAAGGCCTCTGGGATAGCATGAGAGAAAACACTTCGACTCATGAGGGAATCTGCAGTCTTAAAAAGCGTCTAACACTGACAGTTATTTGGTTAGGCGAGGCAGAATAAAAAGTGTTTAATCTGATTAGATGTGACTAATCTAGGCATAGTGTACAGAGGGGTGTCTGACTTACAACAATCAAACATGATGGGTAACAGGCATGTCCTAAATGAAATAACTTTTTTATAAGGCATTAAAAGGCTGATTTCAATCTTAATGCAAGTGTGCAGGGAAGATATTACATCCTATAATCAAACTGATTTAAAAGTTGAACCTCACAACCAAATGGATACATATGGATAGTGTGTAATACTTTAGGCAATAAAAGTATCCCTAGTTTGTGTTTCTCCACCAGTTGTGCACTAAACAAGACTCCTGCTCTACCCTTCCCTCCCATTAGCACTGCTTTACCAGACTGTTCCGTTACTTGCCCTCTCCCTGGAGAAATCCCTTCATCCATTAACATCCAGCATCTCCTCCCTCCAGCCAGTGCAGTGACAACATCAACATCCCATCCTCCCGCCCACACACACCCACACACACTCCCATGTCTTTTACAGCATGCCACTTGCAAAGATTGTTTATTTCCTTCCTTCGTAAGAAAAAAGACAGATGTTGGCCATCCATCCGACCTAGTATTGATCAAGCCGTCATAAAAACGTGCAACAAATTTTAGGCCTTCGCTGACTAGAGGACAAGGTGAAGTAATGCTTTTGCTTATACTGCACAAACAAAAATGCTGCAAGAATACTGTAAAGATCTACACGGTTTCATCATACCCAATAATAATAATAATAATTTTAAGAAAGAGCAAGGTGCTGTTAATATGTTGGGGAACACATCCACCAAGCCACAAAATGCTTTGTTGCACTTCAATCATTTGAATTAAATTTTACATCGACAGAACCAACGCGTTATTGTACGAAGCCACAATGAGCACCAGCAGGCTTGGGAGGTCAGATGAACACTGGAAAACATGTTTGGCTGCATAAACAAACGGGTAGCTGCTCGATTAATAACATCTGCTGCAATGAAAACATGCAACTAATCTGGCCCGCGTTACCAAATAACCAAGGGCAAAGAGTTGGAAAAGGAACGTGATACTCCGTGCCGACCGTGAGACAGGGAGAACTCCAGCCAAAGCTGTGTGGTTTAGGAGAGTCTACACACAGAGCAGCCTGGAGGCTTATCTCCCTCTCAAATCCTTATGCACGCACAAACACACAATCTGAACAGGCTATAGGCCAGACTTGGACGGCACTGTAGTAAAACCAGTCAGGGATTCATCTGCAGACTTGAAATGCCACAGAGCTCTTCACTTTATTCATATTACCTCGAGAACGACAAGCAAGAGTCGGAGAGGTATAACTGTGATAGCCCGTTTAAAACATACTACCACCTCTTGCTACAACCAAATCAGGTGGAATCTATTGCACAATACAGTATTTCATATGTAGCTGTGTGGATGCGAATTCGATTATATGACTAGTACCTGTTTCTCCAGGATGCGGGCGATCTCACCCAGGGTCCTGTCCAAGCCAGACACTTTGTTGTTGGCCCACTGGCCACTGTCCTGCCCCTGCAGCTGCTTTCCCAAGTCCTTCACCAGACGCTGTAGTCTGCGCACACACCCACACATATACACACACTCAAAATATAGGCCATAACCTCATAAATCTGAAATGGGACATTAAAACATTTTTTAAAAAAAGACCATGCTTGGTCCTCAACATTCGTTACCCAAATTTATACAAACACTCTTACAAGTCTTTGGTAGGTGTTAAGTATGTGTAGGGTGTGAAGGGTGTAAAGGACAACATTTCAGAGATATGAGCAGGCCAAATACTTGTAGATACAGCTCAGGTGTGGGTGTACAGTCATTATAACCAGAGCTGGCAGCTTACTTGGCCTTGTAAGGAGAATCTGGAATCTGCATCTTTGCCTCCACTGATGCCTCATATTCCTTAGCCCTGAGAAGGAAAAAGATGAACAGTCCATCAGAGAGCAAGCCAAAGAGAGGAGGAGAGTAAGATAGAGAGAGAGCAAGAGAGAGCAAGAGAGAGCAAGAGAGAGAGAGAGAGAGATCTCCTACACATGTCAGCCTGAGGACATAAGGAGATAAGAGGACAACAAGAACAAAGAAAAGATCAGGAGGTCAATCTGAGTCTCAAACTGTTTATTTAGCCTGTCAGCTGCTCTCAGAAGAACCATAAAAAAAAATCTAAACTTGCATACAAACAAGTAAAATTCTCACTTGGACCAAAAAAAACAAAAAAAAAACGTTTAGATACATTTTATATACAAGTTAAACTATGAGAAAATGTAAAAAAAAGCATGTAAGCAGTGGTGTGATCCACCAGCAAGACAGATTCCTGTCCATCCTACCCTACACCTCGGCGATAAGACTGATCGATCAGTTCCTGCCAAACCACCTGAGGGAGAGATGACCTGCGGCTGATAAACTCTGCCGCTTTCCGGAAGACCGAACTGAAAGATGAATGTTCCCAGAAAGCCAGGGCCACGTCTATCTTTAATATCAGTATTTATAAAGACTGCTTTTCCAGACAAAGTCTAAGACTAGTTGCAGATTAAAAAGCATTTCTGTTGGCCTGCCAATGTAATTCAATCCAAAAACAGCCCTCGTCCGTCAGCCCATCGAGGTTTAAATTTAAATACACATCAATAAAGTTTAGTTCAGATGCTCTGAGAGGTGTACTGACGCATTGTTGTTCTCAATATGCAATTGTTACTTCAATGTTTGCCAAACATATTAGGCAATTATCATTGAGCTTATGTAGAATGATTAATTAATGATGAATTCAGTGCTTAATTAGTAACCAGAGTAAGCAGTGAGTTAAAAAAAAAAAAAAAAAAAAACTAAACTAATGCCTTCAGCAGATGTTGGATTAAAAAGCCTTATTCTTGATCTTTAAAAGAGGAATAAATCAGTCTGAACCCTATAAACTTGAATTTGATAAGACACCACAAGGGGACAGGAATGCTGGGAAAAAGGGTACAGAGCCCTACGTAGCACGTAAGGAACCTCCGATCTGACATCAAGGTTAATTTTTTTTCTTTAAACACTTGCAAAAAAAAAAAAAAGCAAGCTCTTAAAAGATGCAGGAGAAGTGTACAGTGTACACCAATTTTACAGTAAAAGAAAAAAGTAAAGTTCAAATGTGAGACGTTTAGATATTTGGCACTTTCCTGAAATCTAGAAGCAGAGAGATGGAGATTTAGGTAGAGGCTACCCAAGTCACAGAGATTTAATCAAGACACAGGTTACGCAGACCACCCTGGCTACACCGTGAGGAGACTACAAGCCCAACGCTACAATGCATTATTTACCACGATCACAGAGAGACCGGCATAAAGAATGCAGCACGGCATTCATGCAAGGCTTGAACTATACCTGGCCTCTTCATCATTCTCCGAATTACAATATTCATCTCTGACAGCTTTATACCCGTGCAGGTTAAACGGGGAGCAATGGCCGGGCTATCAATCAACGGCGGTGGCGGGCCCTGTTAAATGGCCGAGGGAGTTATAAATATTAGTAATCAGAATTATGGGGGGAAACTACACGGCTACGATACAGAACTAATAATCAATTCATCACGATCTGCCCCAACATTCACCTCCACCAACGCTGGATAGAGATAGTGATCCCCCTACACGAGGCCATAAAAATGTCCATGTGTCCATGCGGATAAAAAAAACAAATACACCGTATCCGTTTTAAAAGGTGCAGTGAGAACTTGGGGGGGGGTTGTGGGTTCGGTATTACAGGTTACATGGAGGATTTGGCCAGGTGCTGCTGCAATATTTTAATGCTGGGTTTGAGAGGCTCTCAATCATGGAACTTCACCACTGACGGATAAGGAATTAAAACTAGAGCCGTGGAAAATGTACAAGAAAGAACGAACTGGGACCCATCTATAAATTCTACAAATGCACCGACATGATCTAGATGCTGGAGTCATAAAACCTAGGATCGGTTCAGGTGCAGCTTTCATTATATAAAACATGTCAAGGTTTTTTTTTTTGTCGACTTCTGTATCTGTATGTCCACATCACTTGCTTGACGCCTCCCTGTGTCGCATTTTCCTGCCAGAGGAAATTTTTGGATAAATTTCGTGAGAGCAGTGCACTTTAAACAGGGGGTTCTTTGTATGGAGTCCTGTACACTAAGCACCCTGTTTCCAAAACTGGGGAAAAGACAACCTATGGACTGGGGGGAAAAAAAAAAAAAAAAAATCACACAAAGAAGAGACAATGACTTTACTTATGGTTCAATACATCTGCATGTTTTCATGAGGAAGACAACATGCAGGCAATATATATATATATATATGTGTGTGTGTGTATGCGTGTGTGTGTGTGTTATACACTACGGTTTAAGTAGGAGATGCTGTGAAGGAGAAGTGCAGGTCTCGTTCACAGGTCAACCGTGGTCAGGACTAAAAGAGCTTAACAAGGACAATAGAGCAGTGGGCAACCTGGGAGGCCTGTCAAAAGCTCTCTTGCCTTCTCCAAACACCACCCTTTGCTCCTATAAAACGCTTCATTTCCACCCAGCGGTGGAGCCGCTAACCTCGTCGTGCCAGGACTGAAAGCGGCAGTGATTTATGAGACAGAGCGCCTGTTCTCGCTCAGGCTTGGCGCTCCAGGGCTCAAGCAGCGAGTGACAACGAGCAGAGGGGGCTCAGGTCTGTCACTTTCTCAGCTCCAGCCCTGCAGTGTGCCACTCACCAGCCTGGGCTGCTGAGATATTAATGAGTGAGCCCAGTCTGGCCCTGTTTAGAGAGCATAAGTCGCCCTCGAGGCCTCCCCCAGAAGCTTGTTAGGCGTCTTTAAGTGGAAACCTGTTTGAATTAATTTATTTGAAGATAAAGTAACATTTATTGCGTCAGTGACTGAAAAAGTGACTGATTGCAGAAGACTTTCGTTCAACATTTCACTTACTAGGAGCATAAGTGTACATTTTAATTTAAGAAATATTAAAACTTGACACCAGTGCTGATATAAGGAGTCGGTCTGATGTTGAGCCAGTTGACTTCAAAAATGCTCCTACACTAACATGATCATATGTGATGTCATCCTAAATAATAAACAGGGGCGACTGCAGCATCTTTCTAAAATACAAATAACCTGATAAACCTTTTCACAGTCTTTATGCAGCATCTTGGACAGAACGTGTGAAGTGTGCAGAGCAGTATGAGCAAGGATGGTCATTAAAAATGGGCACAAGGTGCCATGAACTGCCCTGACACAACGGCACTCATGGGTGTGGAGTTGTGATACAAGCGTGATGGCACTTTACTTCACATCTGCGAGTACTGAGCACTGAGAAATGCGTGCTTCGTGTCCCCAGGGTGTACACATTGGTCGTCGGTCAGGGCGCTCGTCACAGAACTGTACATTCATTTGTAAAGCCACCTGCTCGAAATGTCAACTCTGGTCAAATGCCCTCGCACTGTATTAAAATACTGTTTAAATGTCAGAAACTTTTAAAACATAGCACTTATTATGTAACACCATAAACAGAGCCATGCAAAATGCCACATTAAGCCCAATTTGGCATCAGCATCAAGAGGTATTACTATAGATAAATAAAAAAAAAAAAAATAAATAAAAAAAAACTTAAACCTGGTCCATAAACTTAAACATAGTGGCGATTTATGAGTCTACATTCTCTAGCTGGAACCACCTGCTTATTTCCTACAATATAACCCGACATCGAAGCTCCAAGCCAATCTGTACAGGCAGTATAGGGAGGGTAGTGTAGAATTAAAGACTGATCTGAGATAATGTAGCCACACCCACGGTAGCTTAATCTCTCTTGACTCCTCCTTAAGACACCATGAAAAATAACCGCATGTGTCTCAACTCTCTATCTGTCTCCCTGCTGTCACAGTAAAACACAAACACACACTACAGCTGTGACAAGGAGCTAAATTTATAGTGCGCAGGTCTAGGATTTGACACTGAGGCACGCTGACTCCTATTTGTTGATTACTATTGATTTTCTTTGATACTTCATTTAAAAATCAATAGGGGGAGAAAGAAAAACAGGCATGGTTTACACATACTTTAACATACCATTGTACACCAGAGGAGGCTTCAGTTTTGGCAGCGCGGTGGCAACCAATTAGGAGAAAAGCTCTTAACAGGTGAAAGCGAGGGAGGCTTCCAGATCGATTCTCACTTTTTCCTCCCCAATCACACAAAGTGGCTATAAATTAAGCTCATCAGTGTTGCTCTGCAGACAGCCAAGATGCACAGTGCCTCTGCTCTCCATCTCCTTGTCACTCATAAAGCTCTCACACATATGCCATGTTGTCCTTTAGCCATATGAGTGACTGTCACGCATGAAGGAAACAGAAAGAGCGAGAGAGAGAAAAAAAGGAGGGGCACAAAAAAAATAGACTAGGAGAGAAGAAAAAAAAAATTCACCTTGAGTTCATCCGTGCACGGAGTTTCTTGGCCTTTTTCCGTGCTTTTTGCTTCTCTTCTCCGTCTTGATTTGTCTCAGGAGTCACGGTAGCATCTGTCACTATATCTACAATGTACTTCTTTAGTGACAGGTGCTCCTATGGTTTAAAAAAATAATAATAATTTTAAAAAAAAGAACATTCATGAAACAAATGCACACACATTAGGTCATTATATTTCTGTCGCCTAATTATTACCAGTCACACTGGGTTAGAAGGTAGACTTTCAGAGAATTTAAGAGGCAAATAATTACACAATAACTATGTAATAACCATATATCTGATAGAAGTCAACAGTGACACAGAGAACCAGAAGATCATTTAAAAATTCCAATATGACCGTAGGCCCCTTCGGTGGACTAAGGACCCCACTTCAAAACCCATAGATACAGAGAAGCAAACAATAACACTATGCAAACCGTGAATCTGTTTATCCAGCATATCGAAACCCATTTTGTTCCGCATGAATCGGCCCGAAGTCCTCTGGGCACTGTGGACTGAAAGACTATGTTTCGAGGGAGCGCTCAGTTCAGCTGGGGAAGTGCTGACAGGGCTCTTTCAACAGTTATTTGATACCAGCTTTGTCCCTCAGGTGTGGACAGTAACAGTCTGGCACCAAAGAAACCTCATGCTAAGATCTTAAAATGATTTCAGACCTGTGCTGAGAGACTGCATGGAGAGAGTTGCCTGTAGCGAACTGAATGTGAACATGAAAAGTTACTGTAGGTTATGGACAAAAACTTGGGGTAGATCATGCTTGCCTACTAGACAGCTTCAAACACAACATTGAGACGCCTAGAGATCCCTTCACTAGTTGCACATTCTGTGTACACATTTACATTTAGGTATTTGGCGGACGCCTTTATCCAGAACGACTTACAAAAAAGTGCTTTGAAGTTTCCGTCATTGGACAGATACTTACACTGGTTACTACTGTAGGTTACTAACTAAGTGCCATCAGTCAAACAGTTAGGAAGGGGATTTTTTTTATATAAATGGATGTATATCTGGAATAGTTCTGGCATGTTGTTCTAGAATCGTATATTATGTATGCATTAGAACAATTCATTTTTTAGTAATTTTGTACAAGTGAATAAACTCACAACCCGGAATTTGGACAATGACATTGAACACCGACATTAAAGGTCCTCTGCTTTCACTTCTATATCTCTATATATACAGTTGTGCTCAAAAGTTTGCAATTGTTAAACCTTTTTGCCATTTATTTGGAAAATATAACTGATAATCCAAAAATGTTTTTTTCTTATTTAAAGACAATTAATGACTTCATGTGATCACTATCACATCCTTTTTAAAACTTAGTGATCAAAAATTTACAGTACATATCCTTGAATGTTTGGCCACATTATAAACTCACAGGTTTAAATACATATTAAAAGGAAGTTTTCACACCTGTTACTCATTGTAATTGTAATTAATGTGTGTGCATAAATAGTCAGTGAGTTTCTCAGGACATGAGGTGATGCACCATGGGGAAGGCAAAAGAACTGCCAATATAGCTGCATAATAAGATAGTTAAACTTCATATTGCAGGAAAAGGATGTAAAAAGATCTCTAAACATTTGAAAATGCCAGTCACTACTGTTCAAACTCTGATAAAGAGGTGGAAAATAAGAGGTTTTGTTTAGAATAAGCGACGGTCAGGTAGACCAAGAAAGATTTCACCCACTACTGCTGGAAGAATGGTCGGGACGCAAAGAAAAACCCACAAACAAGTTCGACCTGCATGGTACCCGCTTACGATACACCATACAGCACCTAGACAAGTCTCACAGCTTCTGGAGTTATTTTGAGTGATGAGACCAAAATGTAACTTTATGTTCAGAGAGGAGTCAACAAGGCCTATGGTGAAAAGTAAAACCATCCTCACTGTAAAGCATGGTGGTGGATCGCTTATGCTTTGGCTCTGTGTGAGATCAAGTGGCACGGGCCTTCTTACTCATGTTTTCTTTAAAAATATATATTAAAAAAAAAGGTACACATCTTGCAAATCTTCTATACATCATTTCAATTCTTACTGTTAAAAAAGGAAATAAAACCTTCCAAAATTGCTATGTAAGCAAAATAAAAAACAAACAATTAATTAGAGGTGGATGGTCTTGTGCTGTTCCACTGTCCTTTAGGAAATAATTCACCGACTACCTTTACCAACAGTCACTACATCGATCAGCAATAACATTAAAACCACTGGCAGGTGATGTGAATAAAACTGATTATCTCATTACAGTGGTGCCTGTCAAAGTGTGGGATATATTAGGCTTTTGAAATTAATGTGTTTGAAGCAGGAAAAATGGCCAAGTATAAGGATCTGGGCCAGGTTCTTCAAAATGGCAAGGCTTATGGGAACTTCCTGCTATGCAGTGGATAGTACCTACCAAAAATGGTCCAACAGAATTAGAAGGCGTGTCCAAACTTTTAACTGGCAGGGTATTTATTATTATTATTTTTTTTAATGTTACTTCTGGTCAATGAACAGGGCAAATCCCCCTTATTAAACACCTTCTTAAAAATCTGATCCATCGTCACTCAAATATGGAGGCCATGAGAGGCACCCTGGCGATACTCAAGGGATCTTAACAATAATAGAGGAGCCAGCCAAGCACAAACTGTATGCACAGTATCTAAGAACGCTCTGTAAATGTACACCCTTTTAGTTCCAGGGGTACAGGTTAGCTATAGCACTGAAAGCACAGCTGTTTTCAGTTGGGTCTTGCGTATAGTAATGACTCCCGCATCTGCTCACTCGTCTGCAGTGTGAGGGCAACGGAAATGCTGAAAGGGAGGTATAACTTCCCATCTAGACATCGCCGGGTCTACTCAGATAATGCTGATACATCCATGGGACGAAAGACGAATGTAACTCAATTTAAATGACGCATGCGCCAGAACGCAATTATCCAATTATCCTGTCATCCAGCACCTCAGAGTACGGACAGAAACAGCGGGATAGAGAAAGGTTTGCATTCAGAGTCTCTATCCGTTCTGGTTGCCATTCTGCTGACATTCTAGATAGGTTTACTGCAGGGAACACAATGTCTGGTCTTATCGCACAGGAGAAATACGGGAAAGGCGCTGGCATGTAGGACCTGTGCAAAATTCCTCAGACGCAGGTTACACTGCTTACAAATGTAGTACCATGACACAGGGGGTTACTTGAGCTTATCTCTAATTTGTGTGTGCATATACAGTAAGTAGGAAGCACAGGTAATGATTATCATTAACTTTCGCTAATAACCAGTATTTGTGGAAACGTGCAGGCTAATTAAGGATTAGAGACGACAATTATGCTCTCCACCACCGGTTCCAATAAACAGCATGTAGAAACATGTACTAAAATGTAATAAACAATTTCTCTTAATTGTATGTGTTCAGTACAAAGCTCTATTCTATTGTGCACTACTCTATGCCAGGTAAAAAGACGATACGCAAAATAACACAAGATATTCGACAAAAATTCAAACGTAAGCAAAAACTGGCTACATTTAGATCTCATTAATGGTCTTTATTAGTACTGTTCGCACCTGATGTCATGCTGTCCGTCATCCATTGTCCACGCACCTCTGGACGAACATTACTTACTGGATGCAGGTGCCAAAAGCCACAAACAAAACCAATCACTGTAGCACTTGTGACAAGAAAACACATCAGCTAGTGTTATATCGTCTTAAACAACACTTTATTTCCTTAGTAACTGTATGTAAATTGTTTTAAAATCCCTCTCAACTGTCTGTTGTGTAAGGCTGAATCCCAAATCTCTCACTAACCCCTGATCAACGGCACTACTTGGTGTATGGAACAAGGGATTCTACACCCTATATAGTGCACCAGCTTTTCATTAATAGCTTAGTTGTTAATCAGAAAGCTTGAAATGTCAATGTTTACGAATCCTAAAGCACAGCATATTCCATGGCATTGGCTCATTTGCAAAAGAAGCCTTGAATAAGCTAACGCTAACACTAGCAAAAGGCATTAAACCCATAAGGAATCACATATTTCTATAACATCTGAGGTAATCATGTTGTGATAAATCAAACTTCTGCAAATTAATATCCATGTTACTTTCTTTATCCATTTTCAAATGCTGGTTTCTCTTCTGGATAAATTACAAAGTTCACAACAACGCACTGCACATGAAAATAATCAGCAAAACAGCTATCTAGCTATCAGCTCTAGAAGCTATCCGTTGCTATTTACATGACAAAGCATCGTTTAATCTGGTAGGTAATGAGGTAATCGTCTGTTTTTTTACACTGACTGACATCATGGTAGTCAAATGCTGCATAACGTCTGTTTATTACTTGCAAGCACACGTATTCTTCTATTGCAGCTCTGTTGCTGTGCTGCTGAATTCTCAAATCTGATTAGGCAGAAGGTGTTGATAAACCTTCTCCACACAGCTGCTCTAACAGTTGTGCCATCATGTTTATAACAATGTTCTCATTCTAATATGTTACTGTTTCTACAATAACGGGTCATTCACAGAGAACTGACAGACACCACAGTACCTAAGGAAATAGTAAACAGGAATAAATACAAAACCTATAAAGGCTGATGTGTAGCTTTCTTTACGGCGGTGTTTAACAATAATAGAAGATCTTTGTAATACACAACAAGTTGTCCATCATGGGACAGAGGAGTCTTCGCTTTGCTGTTTCTCTGGAACATAATCTGCATTATGCGTCTTATTATCTTTGTGAGAAAATAAGAAGTAATTGTTTATAGATGCTGTAATTAAACTGTGTTGTCTTTAGTTTCTTATATACCGGATCCCATATATTAATGCTACTGTGTTAATCAATTAACTCTAAAACCTCACAACCATGCACACTTGAGTAATTGATTAATAGGTTTAGAAAAAAAAAAATCCCGGCAAGAATTACTTTTGCAAATGTATTAATTTTCTTGCAATGTAAATAAATGATTTGATGAGTAAGAGAGACTGTGTAAGCACACGTGTGCGTGTGTGTGTGTGTGTGTGAGAGGCACTCCACATCCTCATGGGAGCAGGAGTCGAGCCTTGCAGTCATAACCATTGGATCCCACTGGCCGGAGAGGCATCTGGCGAGTAATCTCTCTGAAAGGCGATCTACTTCTCCCGCTGCGCCGTTAATGGGATTGTTTCTGTAACACCTCAAAGACATGCACCATCTTGAGATTATATCAGAGCAATGTTTGGAGGAACTAGCACCACAGTGGATCTACTGCTGAAATAAGCTTTTACTACAGAGGCTAACTAAAGACAAACTACACAAATCAAATAAGGGAAGCCAAACAAATCATTCAGCGCTGACGGGAGTAAAATAGAAAAAAAAAAAAAAAACTGGGATATTTCTTACATTCATGGTCCAAAAAAAACCTGAATGTAGAAGTACAACCCTTAATGTGAAAATATGTTTGGGTGCCTTTGAGACGCTCTGCCAGGCGAACGATCTAGTAGAGGAAGTTGTTTGACAGACAGGTGTTTCCTTGCACCTGAGCAACAATAGGAGGGACAGGCGAGAAAACTGGTGAGAGAGATGTGCCTGGGGCGAGAACTACCTGACAATACCACATAGTGTTTTCTGTAGAAACGGGAGACTATTCCAAACATCACACCGACATGACCTGCTCAGGGATCATACATCCTCCCCAGTGTCACACTCACATGACCCTCCCATCCTCCACTCCTTTGTGTCACACAATAGATGGCACAGGAAGGCCTTCTCCTGATGCCAGACAGACAGCTACATGTCATGCAGGTTCAAGGTGAATATATGGTGTATCAGGTGGCATGCGCTCTATCTTGCCCTCGCTTTTTACTCTTACACACAAACACCCTTTTAAGTGATAGTATCTCAGAGGCATCAGTTCCCAGTTTTGGTATTTGTTTTGATAGGTGTGCATAGACATGTCTTAAACCAAATGACATAAAATAACAAATCAAGCTGGATAAAACCATTTACGATGTGTCTGGTATCGTCAGAAAATAAAGTGATAGGAGCCTCTTCTATTTAAGAGGCAATGCAAATGGTTTTTTTGTTGGGTATCAAGGAAGAACAGTAAACTTAAATTCCCCCTTTCATCAACCACAACTGGTCAGGACCTTCTCGTATATTATGTTAAAGCAGGACAGATGACGGCCAATAAAAGTAAGTAAGTAGGAGAGCAATGGCAGCTCGGAGCGTTTCCCCAGACCCATCGATCTGTCCCTGTTGATAATCATCTTATTTTCAATTTAATCCACAAGTCTTTAAAAAGACAAAATGTGACCAAATATGAGAAGAGAGAGCTGCGGGGGTGCCGCTTCCACAGAGAAACTATGTAGTGACCTCCCCACGGTTCAGCCAACCGTCTTAATTTTAATTAAAAATCTTTCACAACGGCAAGAGTTATGGAAGCCTCGACTGGAAAATAGGTAGCGAATGCATGAATGAAATACGGCACACCAAAATGGGAAAAGACATAAATATGAAGGGCTAAAGGCCTATGACAAAAATATCCAAACAAAAGTTCCTAGCCAAACTGCCTTCACAGACTGCACATAAAAACTGGCTTGCGTATAAAAAAAAAAAAAAACTTTTCATGCGATTTCCAGGGTTAAAATTTTTGTTTCTAATTAGAACAGAGCACAGGCCTGATTAATACAGGGACAATTGTACAGTGCCAACCTTCCGTAATAACTCTCTCCCAGTGCAATTTTCCTTCACTGTCCTACATTGCGTTCTATAATTCTTTTAACAGAACTAAAGCATAACTTATTAGTAATAAGTCCGTTGTGAAAAGAAATCATTTAAAATTATACAGAAGCCAATTTAATCCACTACCTTGTTTAATTTAGAGTTCATGTATCTGTCAGCCTTAGTAGCGCTTCCAGCTTGTTTACTAGAGATGGGGAAGAAATCGATTCGGTTATGTATTGCAATTGTTTTGTGTGTGTGATTTATGTGGGATTAAGTTCTAATTTTCTCTAATGTTTATTATGAATATGGCACAATCATTTTGATTTAAGTGTCCTTGTTTACTTGTTTCTCACATTAGGTTTTTAACCTTGACTGTGTTTTTCTTTTATTGTTTTTCCTTTCTTGGCCACACCTTAGTATAAAACTGGTGTATTGCTATTTATGTATGGATTTTATTGCCCAGGTAGACTAATGCGGGCAAAATAAAATCTTCTCCAGCTGAACCCTGGCTCTGAGTCTCCTGATTCCTTTGTTATCTAATGCTCTGGTCAGATCCAGAAGATCTTATTATAATTTACAACATGTGGCAGTTGTATTATGTATCGGATTCTGACTCCAAAATATATATTTTTTTATATTCCAATTATTTATTATTATTATTATTATTAATAAACATATACACTACAAGTCAAAAGTTTGGACACACCTTCTAATTCCATGGTCTTTACTGATTTTTTTACTGATACACCCCTGGAGCAGATAGGGTTAAGGGCCTTGGTTAACAATGGCAACCTGGGGAAGATGGGGCTCGAAACGCAGACCTTGCGCTCAGTAACTCAGTGCCTTAACCCGCTGAGGTTGCCAATTTCCCTTTAATTCTACAGGTGGTGTGCTCTAAACTATAACTATTCAAATGTTAGCAGGCATCAGAGCATCCTGTAAATATTGATCAGGATATTTAAATAACGGTGATACGAACAGAATAGCAATACAAATCGAATCTGAACCTAGGTATCGTGATAATATTGTATCGGGAGGTCCCTGGTGATTCCCGTCCCGTCCACTGTTTACTCCTCTGTCAGGTAGAAGAAAAAGGGTAGCGGTGATGAGTCAGACATTAAAAATAAAGAAGAAAAAAAAATGAAGGAGATGTGGAGGCCAAAGGTGCAGCATATAGCACCAAAAGTTGTCAGCTCTACAAAGATCTGAGTGCAGGAGGCAATCTCATATTGCAGCGAGCGGGTCCCTGTTTAACGAGACACATCCACTAGACAGGCACTTTGTTAACAAAGACGTACAGGGACAAGGGGTGATCTCACCCTTCCACTGTGTCACTGAACTCAACAGACATTTATTGCCTCACTGACACAAGAAACATTAGCGAAATACTGTAAATTAACATATAGTTAAACTTCACGCCAGATGGTCTTCTGTGTTTAGATAGATTATACTCTAATAGGCACTGTGGTTGGTGAATGTGTTATATTTATTCGTTGTTTTTAAATTTTTATGTTCCTATATGTTTTTGTGTCACTGGTTTGATATGGAAATAGTTCAGCTGTCTACTTACCACCTCCTCATCTGACAGCTCTCTTCCCTGGATGCTGCTGCTTTCCCTCACTGCCTGCTGGTGCCTCTTCCCCTTGATGTGACTGAACAGGTGCACCTCGGAGGTGATCTGCAAAGACACAGGTGAAAGGGCAGGCATAGGAAAACGATTCCAAGGGAAGCCAAGTGGAAGAGAGATACCAATATCTTTAACAATGACGGCGTCAAGCTCGCAATATGTTCTTCAGCATGTTCTTCGGCGTAGTGCCGCGGGTCTAAGATGATGAAACGATTATAATGAAAAGTTGACTTCAAAGTAAAATCTAATCTGACATCTGCAAAGTAGCGTAAAAACATCTATTAAAAGCTGAAGACATCAAGACAAACTGTGCATAAAGGCATAGAAAAAAGATTTCTAAAAAACAGATTTGAGCCATTCTGAGCCTCGGGCGTTTTTTTGGATCACGTTTCAATGCTTGTGCTTTCATTGACAGAGGAATTTCTCACTTTCGATACTGGTCTGCTTCAAAAAGAAAAGATTTAATGCATAATTCCATAAACCTGATGACAAAGTGGAGATGCAGGTAAAAAAAGGACCGTCATAAGACGACTGGCATTGTTTGTCTCTTGGTTTTGGACGTGAGCCCGAGCACGATGGCCTGTGTTTAATGTCATTAAGCAGAGTGCTTCCCTCTGACCTAAAGATGATGGCTGGAGTCACTGACTGGCCAAGGTCATCTGACATTTTAACAAGATTTCATTCTCCCCGAGCGCTTAATCTGATGTCTGTTTGAAGCCCCAAGGTGTCTGGCCCTCGTTGCCATGAAAGCCCGGCCTGCCTCGGATAAACGTGCCTGCATGTGATTTGCTGCCTGTCACTGATGAAAGCATGTTCATGACCAGTCATAAATCTCCAACCTGACTTCATGTTTAATTAATGCAGTTAAATGCTCATTTGAATGCCTTCTCTCCGAACATCTTCCCAATTATTCTGCGCTCAGCACTTTTCAGGACAGTGCCTGCTAAAACAACCAACAGAAGGCTACAGAACAGGACTAGTAGAGAACCGCAAGAAAACATGACGACAGTGTGTGCAAATCAACCTAGATTCAAAGTTTGAAACAAACTCATGGGCAAATGAAAGATCATTGAACTGATCAGGATATCTGTTTTTTTTAAAGCATAGAATTACATGCTAATAAGAAAAGAATAAAACCCTGTGGTGCGGGTGGTTAAAGGAGAATAAGTAACAGTGGAGTGGCATGTTTTATTCCTCTTACACCACAAATATTAACATTTTAGTAATTAAAGATTTAAAGACTTCTTTTGTGTTATCAGTTTATTGTTACGTTTAATGTTGTTGGATGTCCGCAAAAAATGATCACTTAGACTGTAGCAGCTAGAAACTGTTCATAACCCTCTAGAGTTTTCCTCTTTCTTTAAAATAATATTCCTGGTCTTTCGGCTGCTCCTGTCGAGGGGTCTCCACAGCGGACCTCCCAATCTGCACAACAACTTTGGCACAGGCTTTATGTCAGGTTGCCTTTCCTGACACAACCCTCCCATTTATTTCCGGGTGTGAGACCGGCACTGCATCCAACGGTTGGGGTTTGGGTGCTGGGTGGGAATTAAACCCGAGTCTTCTGCATGGCAGGCGAGAAAGCTACCACTGGGCCCCCAATGCCCTCTCTCTTTAAAATAAGATGAGGGAAAAAATAGAGCTTGCTACCAAATAACCAAAAAGTTTTAAATCTTGTTACCTTTCTGTAATGTTATCTATCTGTTTAAAAAAAGCACTGACACTGGAGACTCATAAAAAAAGGCATATCCTTACTTTTTTAATTTCTCCCCCAAATCTGTTTACTATTAAGTTTAGATTATGTGCAAGTCTGCAGTACTGCCAGAGCGGTTCTCATAAGCCCTTTTCGGACCTACTGTAGGATATGTAACATTTCTGGTTTCATTAATCTGTAAAAGCAACATCTTTCTGTTATTCAGACATGGGTGACTTTTACGATAAAGGATTCTTATGGCTTCATTCAGACTACCATGAACAGATTGCTAGTCGTATCTGTGGGTTCCTCAACAGCCAACGGATGATCAAGAAGAAAAAAAATCAACTTACAAAGATCTTAAATGTGTGTGTTTTTAGGTAATTTTTTTCTCCATGTAATGGATGAGAGGCAGAGGGAAAGAGATAAAGAGGGACAGTGAGAGAGAGAGTGTGTGTGTGTATGAGAGAGAGAAAGAGGGCAGAATTCCACGACAGTCCAGTTTCTTTTGAGTTGTTTGGATTTTGTTGAGATTTGAAAGTGTGCTGAAAAGTATGGACTGAATAAATACAAGACCAGAGGAGCAGCTAAAGTCCTGCCAGTCTCCTGAGTCTGCCTCCACGCATACACGCGAGATAGAGAATCATTGTTAGT
Organism: Leiocassis micropogon; assembly: GCA_028565275.1. Classification (NCBI taxonomy): domain Eukaryota; kingdom Metazoa; phylum Chordata; class Actinopteri; order Siluriformes; family Bagridae; genus Leiocassis; species Leiocassis micropogon. The sequence continues at coordinate 12,274,379 of JAOVVA010000010.1, forward strand.
GCATAATACTAATTACACTAAAAACTAATACATTAGGTATTACGAGTCATCTAAAAGAGGGTCAGTAACAGAACGGTAACAGTCATTAAAGAGACATGTTCATTTTCATTATGTAGGAAAACTTATCAGCCTTAAAAATGTTCCTGACAGCATTAATTTGTGTGTGCAATGCTACATGTACAGCTATCCTTATTTCACGTTGTGTATGGTTGTCCTGGATGGAATTATTTCTAGCGTTGGTGCAGTGTCTATGTCAAAATCTTTAACACTGAATACATGGTGGGTACACTGGATATATACGTTTGGGCTCTTTTAAAAAGCATTATTAGAAGGCTGTTCAGATGGCTCCTAATTTCAACAATACAGTTTTTCCAATTTTTATAACCCACCCAAGACATGAACAATGATAAAAGTAGCCTAATTCCACAGAAAACCTCCCGAATCTGCAACACTGGACTGACTATCCATATTGTGTCCTATGTGAGTATGTGTGCTCCCGTGTTACATCATGCTGTTCAGATATGTATTGTACCAAGTGACTTAGTAAAGTCTGATGTAGTAGGAGTGCCAGAGTGACTTTTACAGCATGAGGGCGATCAGACATGAACCCGACACCGTCAACTTAAGATTTGTACGATTCACTGAAATGGGTGCATGTCTGAACGCAGTTTATAGAAAACTAATCAACACTTTCTGTCCAATCAGAAGTAAAAAAGTTTGAACCGACATGGAATGTTTAACTGTCGATTGAGTCTCTTACCACAGCACTACAGAGGGAGCAATGTTTCTTGCGCTCGTAGGGGGTAAGTTTGGGAGCGTAGTCCGTGTTGGCGTGTCTGCCGCTGCTCAGCTCAGCCGCCTTCTCTTTCCTCTGCTCGATCTGCTCCATGTGTCTGCGGCTGCTCTCGTCATGCTGTGGTTGGTGTGTGGAAACAGAGATAAGAACAGAACGTGTCAGAACCCGAGCTCCGAATGGATGTAGGTCCTACATGCTGAATGGAAACGCCACTGTTCGTATAGAAGTGAAGTGAAGCAAGTTGCCTTCATTTGAATCTTCTTCTGAAGCTCCTCCATGGCCTCCTGCTGAGCAGCACTCAGGGCAGCCAGCCGCTCCTCACGGTCTCTGCAGAGAACACACACGCAATATGCAAAATTAGATCAAAGTTTTATGTAGCCTTTATTCACTGTGGAGGGCTCTAATCTCAAACTTTTCCTCGCTTCAACCAGAAAAGATCCAGTCAGACATAAATGAAAAAAACGCATTGGTTTTAAACACTGTCGGGGAGAGAAAAACAAAAAAATAAGCTGATCTAAATACTGCAATTATAAAACAGGTTCAAGGAAAAGGTGGCAGATGTTACTATCAATTTGGTAAACAAGTACAACAAAAGATAAAATATGAATCTTAATGCTAATAAAAGTCTCTAACAGCAGCAATACCAGACAAGTGCTGATGTCTCGTGTAAAGACGGGGCCAAAACTTTCGAGAATTAAACAAATATTAATTTTTTACAAAGTCTGCTGGTTCAGTGCTTTTTAAGATCTTTTTGTCAGATGTTATTGCGACGTACTGAAGTATTATTACAAGCACCTCTTAAGTGTCAAAGGTTTTTATTGACAATTACATTAAGTTTATGTAAAAAGTCAATATTTGCAGTAATATTCTACTTTTTTAAGACCTGGCATGCTGTGAATCAAATTCTGGGCCTCATACTGACTGATGTCCATCCTTGCATAGTCAATGCTTGCATAGTCAATGCTTCTGACAAAAAATTGTCAGAATTTATGGGCTTTTGTTTGTCCACCCGCCTCTTGAGGATTGATTACAAATTCTCGATGGGATTAAAGTCTGGGAAGTTTCCTGGCCATGAACTCATAATTTTGACTTTTCGTTCCCTGAGCCACTTATTTGAAGTGACTTATATGAAGCCACTTTTGCCTTACGGCAATGTGCTCCATCATGTTGGAAAAGGCATTGCTTATCACCAAATTGTTCTTGGACGGTTGTGAGAAGTTGCTCCCGAATGATGTTTTGTACCATTATTTATTCATGGCTGTGTTCTTAGGCAAAACTGTGAATGAGCCTACTCCCTTGGCTGAGAAGCAACTCCACACATGAATGGTCTCAGGATGCTTTACTGTTGGCATGACACAGGACGTTTTTTTTCTTTCTTTTTTCTTTTAGCAAGACAGGTTTACAGGGCATCTGGTTTAGGCTGAGGGTGCACTTAAAAACAGTGGATAGGGATTTTGAGTTCAGTAGAATCAGACATAACGTCCTTTAAACATTTTTATGACACTTTTGGAAAGAAACCACCGAACACAGGAGTAGGCAAAACGTCCAGTACTGGTTCGCACCTTGCTCTCTCGCGGGCTGCATCCTCCCTTGCCTTCTGATTCTCCTGACGCTGCTGCTCTATCCGTGCCTGCTGCTCTCGTCTCTTCAACAAGATCTCCTCCACCCAAGCCTGTCGCTCTGCCTCTAGAGCCCGCTTACGTTCCTGTTACACAACACACACCCAAACATGATTTATATGAGAGAATTAAAGAATATTAACAGACATGGGAAAAAGAAAGTACACCGAGAAAGTATTAAAAGCTAACACATAGGGTAATGAGCATAAAATAAAAAAAAATCCAACCTGCACAGCTTCATCTCTGGCTTGCTTCTCCTCTTGTCTCTTCTGACGCTCCTCCTGTAGCTCACTGAGTCGTTGTTGGTACTCGTTCAACTTGGCCAGCACATCATGCCTCTTATTCTGAGCCTCCAGTGTGTTTATGAATGCAATCTCATTCACCTAGACAAGTGATCAGGATTTATGATTAAAATTATTGCATCAGTCATCATTAAATATTTTATCCTAGTCATGGTCGCAGTAACTTTGTGAACCAATAATATAAATCTTGTATACAAGCCAAGATGGGAAGAACATGCATTATAAGACGCACTCAGACACCACTAGGGGTATTTTAGCATTGCCGATCCACCTACTAACATATATCGGAGATGTGGTAGTGTAAAGGATCAGAACCCTCAGCGAGGAACATGCACACCGACCGCAATCTCTACCATCCAAACAAACATAAATGACCTGCGACATCCTCACCTTTGCCTCTTCTTCCTGCGCCTTTTTCACAATAGCCTGGAGCTGCAGTTCCCGCTTGAACTCTGCATGGAGCAGCTTCTCCTCCATCATCTTCCTTCTCTGATCCAGCAGCTGCTCCTTCCACTTCCGCACCTCCTTCTCCTGCAAATCAACAGTGGGACAGTTGCTAAACGTCCATTTCAGAATTAAAAAAACTCTCTGGCTGTCCACTTATTAAAGAGCACCAACTTAAATAAAACAATCGACAAGATGTGATTTCCATGTTGTGTTTCATGCTTACAAGTCTTTAACCTGAAAGATGCATAATGATATGCACATGATGGAGACTAGAAAGCTCTTTTATAGGTTCATCTGAATATGAGAATTTTGTCAAATGTTGTAAATGTATAGTAAAATATTGCATGATTATACTTAAAGTTGTTCTCACACCTCATAATGCAATATTTACAAAATGTGTGTGTGAGAGAGAGAGAGAGAGAGAGAGGGAGCTTTGGCAGAGAGGGATACATTTGAATCCTGATCCAAAAACAACTCTCCCAAGCCCTGGCAGCCTCTGTCATCACATGCTTGTGTTCTTAACACCTGCTCTCTAAAGAGCATATCGCATGTTAATATTCGGCTTCGGGCACTGGCGTGTAAATATACAAGATTGTTTCAAATTTCCTTCATCTCATGTAGAATGAAAGAAACCAAAACAAACCAGTTAAAGAGCAGCTGATTAAAATAATTTCAGTGTCCTGTACTAGTTTGACATAATTCGTCCTGTCTCGCTAAAATATCTAAGCCAGGATCTTATGCTGCTGTCGTAGTCAGGCCTAATCGTCCTTCGGCACTGGGACAACTCAATCACTTACTCAATATAACGTTTTATCCCTTATACAGGGTCGCGGGGGCCTGGAGCCTATCCCACGAGGCATGAAGCTGAGTACACCCGGGACGGTATGTCAATTCATTGCAGGGCACACACTCATACACACACACAGTAAGGGCAATTTGGGAACACCAAATAGTCTAATTTGCATGTCTTTGGACTGTGAAACTCAAGGAAACCCACCAAGCACTGGGAGAACATGCAAACTCCATGCAAACTCCATGCAAACTCCATGCAAACTCCATGCAAACTCCATGCAAACTCCATGCACAGAGACCCGAGGCGGAAATCGAACCCTCAACCCTGGGGGTACAAGGCCACAGTGCTAACCACTATTATAAAGACGAACAAGCCAAGAGCGACTCTGGCAAGTTAAAAACTCCCAAAGTTGGCAATAGGAAGAAACCTTGAGAGGAACCAGATAACAGATTTTGATTAATTGCAGACATAATTAGTATTAGGAGACTGGAAGTTCAGTATAACAGAAGAGGTGTTTTCATTATTGGAGGCTCAGGTACAAAACTTTTGTTGGAATCTTAAACTATTGAGCGACTGTAGACACAAGTCATCAGAGAACAGCTGTCTGCATCAGGCGAGTCCAAGACCATCGTCATGGTCAAGTGGAACCATCGACAGTCACCACACACCCTAAGCAGACCACACAGGCCTCGATGTGACAAGATCTCCAATCAGAAGCAGAGCACCTGGATGTGCAGCTCGACAGAGAGAGAGAGAGAGAACAATATATATTTAAGACTCACTCTCTCTAAAAGTTTCTGCAGCTTGTGGTTCTTCTCCTCTCTCAGCTTGTCTCGCAACTGTTGAGCTTTAAGCTGCTTCTCTTCGTGTTTCTTCTTAGACTCTGCGATGGTTCTGGCAATAAACAAACCAACACCTGCAGTCAAAATTCCTTTCACCTGCTGCACAAAAATGCTACTAATCATGGAAGAGCTCACATATGAATGCTTATTGTACTCCCAAAACATAGCTCTTGAAGCGGATAAAATATTAATATAATCGTTGCTCCAGTTAAAAGAAATTTTTATTGACATAGCAATATATAGACAAAATCATTACTCTAAAACTCCACTGATTTTGCTGCGTGCTCCCGCACACTAAAAGATAGCTGTTATATAGAAGCCCACTTAGTACCTTTTGCGTGATGGTGAAGAGAGCTTCTCATGCATGTGGATGCCGTGACCAGGAGGCCGAGACGGCTCTTCTTCCACTATGTCCCCCCATGAGGTGCTTTGACGCCAGGGTTCTCGTGCTGCACGTGCCATGAGAAACAGCAAGTCAAAAAATGTGTCCCCAAACACACACCTACTGTCACATTTAGAAACAGAAGTAGTACCTTCATAATCAGCCAACACCTCACTCCAGTCTAAGTTAAGTCCACAACCACCGCTTCCAATGGCAACCTGTGTTAAAAGAAAAATTGTTTATTAATAATAATAATAATAATAATAATAATAATCAAAGTGTGGACAAAGTAAGATGTGCTGGTTTCCTCACTGAAAAATCATTCTCGCTGTCCCTCTCCAGTTCGTTGTTCTCGGCTTGGATCTCTCGCGTGAGTTGCTCCTCCTCAGCGATGGCACTGGCGATGGCCTCCTCGTTAGCCTTCTCCAGCCGATCGGCCAGCTCCTCCTTCTTAGCCAGCACCTCAGCCATGGACTGGGGCTGAACACAGGCAGGAAAAATCACTCACAGAACCAAGACACTGCAGCACTAACAAGCTGAACTACAACCAAGCCTCTCGAAGCATGCCACGAGCACAAATCATTTCATCTCAAAATAAGGAACAATTACAAATTCTGATATTTTGATACTGAGCAGAACTGTATTTTTTTTTTTTTTTAAAAAGGCATCAGGGAGAAGCAAATCACTCTATGAAATGAACATGATTACAATGAAATTCAAAACATAGGCAGGCACCATAAACACAATCAATCACAAAAACCACACACGGGGAAGCATACCAAAGTCATGCATGAGACATCCAAGGTGAGGACATGACCGAAGCCTCTACAAGGCAAGGACTTACTGTTTATACTTCCCAACAATGTTCGTCTCTGACTCAGCGCACCTATATTACAATGTCAGTTTTAAAGAACGCGATCTGCTTTCTGTGACTATCTTCATCAGAGTGATGTGTTTTCCTTTGAGGTACACTTCCTTTTAATCAGCAGGTACATGCTCTTCACCCAAAGTTATTTACAATACAGAGTTACTGGCCTTGCAAAAGCATAACCACGGCAGCTTAGCGGTGCCAGGGTTTGAACTCACAGCCTTCTGAACAGTAGCCCGAGCCTGTCTTAATGCACCTGTGAGTCCGCATTACTCTCGATGATTAGCGAATTATTGAAATATTTTGTAAAAGAATCCCAGTTGAACCCTAGCACTTGACCTCAGCTTCTTAAACTGGCGAGTGAGCAGTATGCCGAGTGTCAGTTTCGGAGCACCCATGCAGCACGATGGAGACCGGGCAGCGCTGGGATCAGTGTGACACTTCATCCTAATGAGCATAATGAGAGAGAGATTTCTCTCAACACTGTGCCTGTTAGTCTGAGGCAGGAGTCTAAACAGAGCTGGGCTTATCTCACCCACCCAGAGAGCTGGTGTCTGGACCTCTGTAGCAGCAAGACCAGGTTCCTCTATGATCTGGTCTTAGATAGCACTCCCCCAAGGCCATTTATGTGCCATCCATCTCTATAGTTTCAGACAGGCTTTTGGTGTGCTGTTGAGAAATGGATGACAGTAGCTCAGGCAGAGAGGAGGGAGGCTTAAGCCTTAATTAACCCCTGAGAGGTTACATGTGCCAGAAAGGCAACCCATGGTATAGTGAGGGAGAACTGCTCCACACCAAATACTACTGACTGAAAACATGCCTGTGTAACTTCAAGGAATTAAACACCGTAAAGCGATAATAGCATGCACTTGACATACACTCAGCAAACATATCCTCATCCAATGGCATGTCATTTTACTCTCGTTACGTAGTACGAGCTCGGCTTTTGTGTGGGTTTTTTTTTTTTCCTGTTGTAAATCTTTTAAATATCATAATGGATTGGCAGGTCAGAGGGCTCGGGACAAAGTCGCTTACAGAAAAGAGTCTGAAACTTCAGCTTGTTCAAGTGCCTGTGAATCAACACCACTACGCTAACAAGACCAGGCAAGCCTAGCTTTTGTTAGACTGCAGTTTAAACTCAATGACACCACTATAGCAATCTTAAAAACAATGCAACTTCAGAAGCATTAGACACTTCTTATAGTCGTCTTTCCTCGAGTGTCTTTCTAGCTTATCTGGAATTGCTGGATACACATCTCCACTTTCCATCAGCCCTCTAAAAAAGTTACTTAATACACTAATGAGCCACTTCTCCAGGCTCATCATGGGATTTCCATTGTAACAATTAATGCCAATAAAAGGTTTGGACACATAATTGCTCATAAAATTAATTTTTAAATAAAAATGAAAAATTAATATTACCCAAGATCACTCTGTTTTATATGTCTTATCTATTAGCAGTATGCGCATTACATTTTGTATACATCTGGTATCTCTTTAACCTGCTTCATGAGTAAGTTTCATGCTGCTGTGGCTGCTAAGGTTATGCTGCTGTGGCTGTTTTTGGGATTGACGTTGTTTAGGCGAGAGCTCTGCCCCGGCCTGTGTCTCTCAGCACTCACGGTGGAAAGCTCTGTGGGGTCCAGCATGCTCTCCAGTTTCACTTCTGCCAGGGGAATATGGGTCACTGCTGCTGTCACTGCTGCCCCTTCTTCAGCAGCAGATGGTGCCGTGACCCAGCATGCTGCCCTCACCGGCTCCTGCTCCCCTCCAACAGGTTCGGCAGCAGGCTCCGCCGACTGAGGAGACGATGGAGGAGGAGCTAGAGCTGGAGTTCGGGTTTCGGGTGAAGAAGGAGCTGGAGGGGACTTGGATATAGGGGGTGGCACACACTTGTTAGACTCTTGATCACTGTCTGATCTGGGCTGCATTAACACACAACACACACATATTTACATACACATTTACAAACAAGCAAATCATCGGCCTTCTTCCAAGGAACCATCATGGAAGATGATTATCAGGCATGTGAACGGCAACATAAGTAATGTATCATGCAGCTGAGAACACAACATGCTGGAGGGAAAAATGCAGTTACATGCAATAAACATGAAATATGAATCAACAGCAAAATTAAAATCGTAAAACATGCAAACATTAATTTTATTAAACCAACACTGGAGCATGTGCAGTGCATGTCATAGAATCTATACATATTTCATAAGACCTCAAATGATATTTCTAATTTTGCGGTCTTGCGATGTATGTACGAAAATCGATGCCTGATCAACTGATACGGCCCTGTCTGGACTGTGTGTCTGTGAACAGCCCAAAACACAAACAGAGAGGGCAGATAAACTCTAAAGTTACAGAGCCCTCAACTCTTCCTTCTGCTCCTGAATTATTGATGGGTGGGGGCTGCTGATTGACGTCATTACCTCGAGGACTGAGGCCTTCTCACACTCTGGCTTTTGCTCTGGGGAGATGAGCTTGCTGTCCCCCTGCTGCTTCTCTGGTCTCTGCACATTATTCTGTACTTGCTGGTTCTCTTTATTGCTCGCATCTTTGGGGCTGACACGGGCCAGCACCGGACTGACCTTGGCCACCATCGTAATGGCGCGAGGCTTCATAGAGCGGCCCCGCTGCACTGTCTCCCAGCCCTCTGCATCTTTTTTGCCTGGTGATAAACATATACACACAAAGCATATTACATCAACTGGACTTGAAGACTAACACATTATAAAAGTCCATAACTGATTAAGAACTACCTGGTTTCTCTGCAGGAGCTGAAGAGTTTTGGTTGGATACGGGCAGGGCCTGCGAGCACTTCACCCGATCAGCGTAGCTGTGTCCTGAGTGAGTGAGACACGCTACACCAAGAGTGGCAGGAGGACCTCTGTACAAAATCACACAAGCATTCTGTTCAAGCCTTTCAAAATAAAAAAAAATTAAAAAAGGCAACAAAAGTTGAGTTTCCATCATCATTCTTAGAGGGAACAAGAAAAGTTGAGAAAGTTCAAACTGAAGATGTGCTGTTCTTTGTTCTATTGCTATTAGTTTATTAAAACAGTTAGATAGATACAGTAGATAGATAGATACAGTAGATAGTTAGATACAGTAGATAGATAGATACAGAAGATAGATAGATAGATACAGTAGATAGATAGATAGATACAGTAGATAGATAGATAGATAGAAATTCCAGAAATGACACTGTTAATTATAGTTTATATCTTATTATGGCACTTAACTGGACCTAAGAACCACTGTTATACCTTTGGAGGTACCTTTAAATTGCAATTCGATTTTATAATTTATAACCATCTACAATACACACGGTTATGATATTTTTGACTTTTTGATTTTTGAAAACTCAATAGCTAATAAAAAGCAAGCCTTAGTGACTGTATGTTAGCTGAATGCTGGTTCCTTTTTCTGTGAAGTTCCAACCCCGGTCCAGCACACTTTTAGTGTTTTAGTGCTCCCACTAAAGGGGAGCTAATTTTAGTTAATTATGGACCGTTTAATTTGGGCTGTTTAGTAGCTAAAAATGTGCAGGACAAGGGTTACCTCAGGGAGCATTTGTATTAGCTAAATCGAGGGACGGATAATTTCCCGTTTCTGTAACTACAGCACAGAAAACCAGTGTTTGTTTCAATAATTCCTATAAAATTCATGGGTTCCTAAAAACGGCTTTCTGCGCCTATATTAATGTCATGCTGTATGGTAGCATTCAAAGGCTATCTGCAGGGCTATCTGTCTTTTACAGTCGTGTCATGGTGGAGGTTTCGATACTGTCTCTGTTGTTACTGTGTAATGAAAGAGAAGCTGTGCACATGGATCCTTTCCATCCTCTTCGTCATTCTCTATGTCACACTATGGTGGAGACTTGATATGCCCCCCAGTATGTGTTTATACGGAAGGCCTGACAAAAACAACCAACGTGAATTTTGTACACTGCTGTCTCTTTCACTAAATTGTAATCAGTTTATGAGACTAATGACAGGGGGAAGGAGATGGACACTCGTACTCGCTGCCCCTAGACCAGTCAGTGGTAACGAGAGCACATCACACACTCCCAGCATCCTGTATCAGTGAGGACAGAGGATTCAAACAACAGCTACCAGGTCAGCCTAACAGCCTCACCGCTTGATCAATATCCATTTCCTGAGGCATCTGATTACAGTGTAATGCAGGTATTGAACTTCATGCTTCAGCAGTCTTCAACCACACTCATATCTGCACCTCCTACAGTCTCGGAGAGAAGCCGCGGAAAAACCCGGAAAAAATCGCATTAAACAAACGCTTGGACCTCACAGATCGATCTTGCAGCTCTTTCAGACAATGGGTATCTTCTCTCCAGCCTTAGGCCAGAGCTCTCTATGTATCATATCTGCTATTGATTTCTTAATTTAGCTATTCAGTACCCTTTTAATTGAATTATCAATCCTTTTCCTTTTACACTACCAGTAAAAACCACACACACACACACACACACACACACACACACACACACACACACACACACACACACACACACACTAATGGAGCGAGACAAATATCAAGCGTTAATGTAGGAAGTGGAGTTTCCCCATATCAGGCATTAGACGTTTGCTAAGTGAGAATATGGTCTCAATTAGTGGGAAGTAGGATGGGATAATGACTTGTGGTTAAACTCCAATTATGAGCTGAACTTTCTGTGGTGGAAAAAAAAACCAAAAAAAAAAAACAGAGGTTTAGATTCGGCACTGAAGTGAAAACTCTTACCCGAAATTTAGGGAGCGGCGAACACTGGGAGATGGAACAAGTCTGTCTTTTGAAGGACTAGGCATGACATGTCGTCCAGGGGACATCTTGCGAACCTCCCATGCCAAAGAAGTAGGCCTGGTAAGATCATCAACACTGATTCAGGCATTATTGTCTGTTACACTGAACCCTCATCCCATAATGGATGCTTTAAGCGAGAAACTAAATATTCTGCAATTTTGTTAAAGCTGATTGCTGGGATTTAAAACTGCTTAAATCTTTGTAGTCATCATTTTTCACTCACCAATAAAGTGAAAGTTATACTTTATACTGTGGGGGAAGGAAAAAAATAAAGTGTGCAAAACTTGATCAATAAGGAGTCTGTGCTAAACAGGGGAGCAACTTAAAAGCTCGGGTTTATACCTTAATCAATGCGTTGTGTTGGTGTTGTGGTAATTTCAGCCATTCAGTTAAAGAGAAACCAATAAACTGGCGGATCCCCTTAAATTACAGCTGTTCCTATTGATCCGCTGCAACTGGAACACTGATGTAAAAGAGTCCCCAATGTGCATATGTAGAACAGATCACCTGTTTTGGGCATCCGTTTTCTCCAGCTTCTCCTGCAGCTGGATCCAGTCAATGAGAGCTTTAAAGTCCCGTACATAGTTGTCCAACATCATCAGAACTTCCTAAAAGAAAACAGGCGCAAATGAAGGATAACTGAAGATTCAGTTTATTTATGCAAAGATTAGGGGAAAAAAAGTGATTCATAGGAGAAGTAGTGCATCATTACAGTGAGGAAACACAGATTCAGTTATTCATGGTGGTTGACTGATTTAAATATATTATGTCCATATTTGGAGTAATATTTTTTCAGGGGAGGACAACTGCCAAAAAAAAACAGTGAGGAATATCAGACACTTAGAAAATTAGTTCAAAGACTGCCTCTATGGAAATTTTCCTACAATAAAATATTGACAAATATAGTTTAGAACCGTTGTTATAGTGTTAACATGCATCACTCATTTCTTCCGCGGTCCATATGGCCAAGCTTTTGATTTCTTCTTTCTGAAACTAAAGAAGATAAATTTACACACAACATTCTGTTAACAGGTTAACCAAACTGGCTGACCACGACCATACAATTTATAGCAGCTTACCCACATCCATTCACTTTATAGTTGGTTGGCTACACCCATTCACATTATATCAATATTGGCACACCCGTTCACTTTACAGCAAGTTAACCCCACCAATTCATGGTGTATAATAATAATAATAATAATAATAATTTCAAGAATTTCCTTTGATTAATATTTCAACAGTGTCTATTTGGACAGTACTGTAGCATGTTCTCATTTCCAAAAAGGAAATCCATTAATTACAATTCTGAACAATATATACATTTTACTAGTCATCTACATCACTGCTTTATTAATATCAGTATTTACATTAACTCTTAATGCTTTAAGTCAGCATGTACTGAGCAAGATTTTAAACAGTCCCAAAAAGTCAAAAACGCACAACGCCAAACAAGACTCTGCACCCTGTCTCGGGTACGTAAATCTGAGCCAAGCTTGTCGTGGGATAGAAACACAGACCTGTGCAGCTGATCTGAAAGGCCTTTTACTGAAGCCAGTCAGGAGGGACAAGACGCAAAGTCACAGCAGAGCCCCAGTGGAGGGCTTGATCTTCAGGCCAACAGAGGGGCTCCTGTAACCCTAAACCTCGCCCCACCTCCTCCAGCCTCTGCAGACAAACAGGCTAGGGCATCGAAGAAGGGTCACAGTCACTGGAGCACAGTCAAGGAATCACTCCATTCACAAAGGACAAGAGAGGACAAAAGCGAAGGAGGGAAAAAACACCACCCCTCTTTGCTGCCTCGCTGGTCCCCCACAAGAGGTGCAGCTGAAATTACCAATTAGTTTAGCAAGAGAGGGCTGGCAAATCTGATTGAGGCTCTAATCATTTCTAGTTACTGGCGAAGGAAGCGAGGCAGATGACGGCATCTCATTGTCTGCGTGACATTCGATCCGCGGGAGGGAGGGAGACTCTGGGGAATCCCTGAGCCTAAACAAAGCCGTGCAGCACAGAGCTCAGCGTGGATTCCTGCTCCAGCATGGATTACTTCAGACCTTCAACCACTACCTAGCCCAAGAACTTCTGCCAAACCTGAACTCAAAGACATGACATCTGAGCCAGTGTGGCCGCAAAGCTGAACATTAATCCTCTGGGCCATATAGAGATGCTCGCCAACATTTATAGACTTTCAGGACTAGCCTAGTGCCCTAAATACCACTGCCGGACACATACTCTCCTAATAAAAGATTTCTTAAATTAAAAGGGAAAAAAAAAAAAAACTCTAATCTGCAGCTAAGCCTCATTTAGGCGTGAACAGAGATGCCGTGCAGGTAACTGTCCTGAAACGCCAACGAATACCTGAGGAGGCCTGACATACTGTACAGTAGGAGGCTAGAGACGCCGTGAAACAGGCATGTATGAGATTGATGGTTGTGCTGGTGGGAGGAGGAATTCAGAGGAAAGCACCACAGCACATCTGATTTATCGGAGACTAAAGCCAGTGAAAGCTGCAGAAATGCTGCAGGAATCAGGGCTGGCACAGAGGGTAGCCGTGGTTATACTTGCAGGGAATAATGACTTTGTCTGGCTAAGCTTCAAAAGCCTTCATAAGTCTTGGATACAGACTGACAATCAGCTAATTGCACTGAATACTTATTCATTAGATGGTTATTTTCTTTAAATACAGTGGCATCCCTGTTACTAATTTAAAATTCAATTCAATTAATTGCTCTTATGTAAAAATCACGATATGGACCTGTGTAATTACTTAATCACAAAAGGCAACTTTAAAAAATTATTTATTACAATCGCAATATGTGTCAAAATAAAAGGTTTTTTAAAATTTTTTAATTTTTATTAAATCATGCAGTCCGAGTTTATAATAAAAAAACGTTATCCCATTTGTTTTGTCATCAGAATTACATGTCGGAAAAACAGCAAAATGGGGCGGGAAATGCCTCACAATGTCTCACAAATGAAGGGGTTAAAAAAATATTTCCCAGGTGTCTCTGGTTTATTCGTTCTGACTGGGTAGGAAAATGTACGTCAGCCAAGGGGTGTTTGAGGCCAATTTGTTGAAAATTGCAGACACTGAAAATGTGAAAAAAAAAAATAAAATAACAACCCGGAAAGAAAATCAAAAGGCATTACCTGAGTAGCATTTCAGATAAAAAATTCCACAAATATTTGAGACCTATATTAACTTATGAGACTTATATTAACCTGTTAACCAGATTCCCCAGTTTTGTCAAAATGTACAATAAAAAAAAAAATCGTTTGGCGCTCCAGTGGGTTGTATTGCCATGTCATGACTCCAGATTTCCCAGTTCAGTCTTGAGCTTGGGTTACTGGCTATGTGGGTTTTCTCCAGAAAACATGCCAGTAAGTGAATTAACGACTCAAATCGCTAATTTGCCCTTGGGTATGGATGAGCGTATGAATGTGTGTGCATGATGCCTTGTAATAAACTGGCATCCCATCCAGGATGTATTCCCACCACGTGCACAGTGTTTTCACGGTAAGCCCTTGACTCCTGAATCCATCACTCATTCATGAATGAACGAATAATGTAAGACCAAACAAGTAAAACTTCAAAACAATGGTGGTGATAGGGATGCATCCGCTGCCAACAACTAAAGCTGTTTCTACAATGTGACCTTGATGTGACCTTGACCCTGTTAGGTCAATTTCAAAATCTAATTAGTTAATCTCTTGATACAACTCAATACAAATCCTACAAATATTCCACCACTTATTTTTAAGATATTACACTAAGGAGAATCTCAGAAGGACAGCAACCTCATGCAATTAATAATACCGAAGCATTTATTGGATTATAAGAATATAATGGACCTAATGAATCTAATTATAATTTACAAAATATAAAACATATATAAAGCATCATAGCGGTTTAAATAGATGACTTTATTGAAGAAATCAATGTGCAATATGTATCGTTTTTCTTTCTCTTTCGCTCATTCGCTGTGTTTCTTAATCTATCGCTCTCGCTCTTTCTCTCTCTCTCTCACACACACACACACACACACACACAGACACAGACACAGACAGAGAGAAAAGAGCCACATATCACAGTCTGTGGTGGTATAAATCAGGCTAGGGATTGAGGAAAGGCCTGATAAGAAGTAATTAGGTGTGGGTCGGCAGGTTAAAGATGTGGGCGTTATTAGAATATGCAGATAAATCATCTTACTGGAACAATCAAGTCTCTAAAAGAAAAGTTACACAGGACTGGCTCAGTGCCCTGTACTGCATCAACAAGCCCTTCTAAAACACGCTGGTGAGCCAGGAGGATTAGTGTACCAGCACTGCTTTAAACCACAGCACTGGTATGTCATGAGGTGACAACACAATCTTGCATAGAAATACACAGGGTTTACACAGCATGGTGCCAAAAACAATAAAACTAAATAAAAAAATGCTAAAACTCCAAAACCAACTCGATATGGTCTCCTGTTGTTGTAGCCCATCAGTGTCAAGTTGTTGTGTAGTCTGAGTTCATAAAGTATTGTATAGCAGCCTTAACAACACATTTCCCAGTCATGTTGATTTAAAAATTTACAATCAAACAAACAGAAATAACACGCAGACCAGCAAACAGTACTGCTAAGCCCTAATGCCACTGACCCCTTTTGGCAGAAAACAACTGTACACCAGGACCTTTCAGTAGTGAAAGTGCATAGATTCAGTTTTCTTGTGCCTGGTTTAGATATATACTGTATATAAAAAAAAACATTTTAAATAAATTTTATTGAATAAATCATTTTTTATCCACTTTCAGCCAGTATTCATTTTATACAAAAATCTCTCTTTCATCCTCTATCATTTTTAGATCCCTAATTTTTCTTTTTACTAAATTTTTTTCATCGGCATGTTCCATGACATATGCGGTATGTATGCAAAGATAATACTAAAAATAATAATAAAAGATATTATTATTATTATTATTATTATTATTATTACTATAATTAGGGAGGAATTTAACATTTTAATAATAGTAGTAGTAATAATTATTGTTATTACTATTATTAATCATAGTAGGAGTACTATTAATATTATTAATATTGATATAATTAATAAATTAATATCAATAATATTGGTTTCTGATACTTATTAGTAAGAACGGGAATCACCAAGGAACTCCCGATACGATATCACAATATCTAGGTGCTGATTCAATATGCATTTTGATTTTCTATCATGAATTATTATACATACCCTATTTTAATATTAACCTTTTTTTCAGATTTTGCTTAAATTCTAAACGAATTCAGCAAATAATTCGCTCCTAACACACTATTTTTGTGTAAATAGTTTTGAGTGCAGATTATAGAACAACGCAATGTTTTTCCACCTCAAAGGTAAACATAGATAAATTATTATTATAAAAAAAAATTTTTTAATAGATTTTGGAGTGATACACGTATTGGCACACTAACGGACTGCGATGCGTAACTGAATCGATTCTTCCCTCCATCTCTACTTTGTGAGTTCTTAGAAACTTAGCCCCAATTGCCCCAGTTCCATTGCAGTAAATTTCAGGAATTTCAAAAATACTGTAAAAATAATAAATAAGTAACATATTATATATTTATATTTAAATAACAAGCCTATAATATTAATACTGTTAAATAATTAATTTGTAATAAACTAAAAAAAAATAACTATAACAGGTCTGAGAATTACTGCAGTAGCTGTGTAACAGAATGTAACCATCTTTATCGGTTTTTTATTTATTTATAGACCAAAAACACTGGAGTCAGTAATTATGCTATAAAGTAGGGTCCAAGTAGTCTGACAGATCCTCAGCCTAAGCCATCACACAAGTTCATAATCCTGCTCTCGCAGTCATTACCTTTGTTTACCCCTGTAATGACGTTAGCTCGTTCTACACTAGATGGCCAGTGTTAGTGGACACCTGAAGCTCACACCATCACATATACAAGTCTTCCAGAACCTGTTGCTACAAAGGTAATCAGACACAATTGACTAGACTCAAGCACCGAGAGTTCTCATACACTGGAACCACGATAACAATGCCCCTGTGCATACAGCGAATGCCATAAAGACAGTTTCCCGAGGTTGGTGTGAACCTCAAGAGTCCTGACCTCAACCCTTACTGAACACCTTTGGGAGGAACTGGAACTCTGAATGTCTGCCAGACCTTCTTTCCCAACATCAATAATGCTCTCATGGCTGAATCGGCAGAAATCCCCACAACCACGTTCCAAAAAACGAGTCGAAAGCCTTCTCAGAAGAGTGAAGGCTGTTATGGGAGTAAAGTATCTAAATCTAAATTAATGCCCAGAGTGTTGGAATGAGATATATAAATGAAACACAGAGCTATTATGGTCTGGTGACCTTAAACGTAGCCAGCAATGGAATCTCAAGCACTACAGTTACCGAGGATGCGATATATACATTCTACAATGGCGTACATTCACGTCACGTTTTGTTGTTGCATCACCTAAAATCCAACTCCCAAAGTGCAGCACTAGACTAAACTATGGGCCCTGTGAACCGTTCGGGCAAAAATAAAACAGCAGAAATTTATTTCAGCATACAATTTGTTAATTCAAATTGATGGATTTGCATTTAGTTACATCCAGGAACTGCAAACAGGCACAATGTCCATCTTACCAATGGAGAAATGATTCACTTATCAAAAGGTTCACAAGCAGTTAGAGTTACTGTGTTGAAGTTACTGAACCAAGTCCATGTTCTATTGTGAATTTATATGTACAAAGTCAAACTGGAACATTTGATTGTGCCGAATTAGTGATTGTAACCATTGGTGATGGTGAAAAATACCTTTATTTCTTATTATAATCCCCTGCTACACTAATGCACTTATCCCAGAGTTTCAGAAAGAAAGTTGTATGTCTCTGTATGTCGAAGCCATGATTGGACTCTCTGCTTCACTTCTAAAACGCTAGCCTCCCAGGACCTCCTGTCATGGCCCAAACATGTGGAAATGGCTCGAAGCGATGTCAGGAATGTACAGGGGATGTCGCAATATCTCCCTGCCACATGCAAGTGGTGTTCATGAATGTGGGTACAGTTCCCACAGACAGATGGGTCTCTTCCACAGACGGATAACCTGTCTCTTTGTGACAAGTCATCCATCGAATTTTTAAGGATCATGTGTTCTACTTTCTGAATGTTCACAGGAACGACTGCAGTGGGCTCCAAGCCACCGTGGTTAGGATCATTAATCACGGACATGAAGCCTTCTTTAAAATGTTTTAATGCGGCTAAGAGTCTCGTCTATAAACGTCTATTACTTTTTCACCTTGATTTATAGGAATTAGTTTCTTTTTCTTAAAAAACAAACAAACAAAAAAACCATAAATCCCGGTTTGACTTGAACGCCCCTCATAGTATACAAACGTGAAGAAGAAAGTAAGCTCTGCAAGACCGTGCTCTCCCTATACTGCATTTAATAGAGACACAGAACATTCAAAGAGGATGCAACCTGGCAAAGTTCTATGTGGATGACACACACACAGCTACTGTCAGTGAGAAAACCACATACAGCAACGCTCTCCACTAGGCCTCATCTGAACCATACTCACCATGATTCAAGATTACATGCCGATCGGGAATACTGAACATGAGGGATACGCAGCGGGAACCCTAATCAAACACTACAGCGCTGCGTACCAGCCAGGGTAAACACATGCCATGCTGTGTGGAGGCACGACCATGCCAGTGCACACCACACTATATTAGCTGGCTCTGTGCAGCTGCCGCAGAGTAACACGGACCTGGAAATACAATCAAAGCACTGTGGGAACGTTTTGTGTGGCTGACTGGTGTGTGTTAGCTCAGCTAACGGCGGTACATGTAGCTGGTTTTGCCCCCTACTCCTATAAAGCCAAAGTAAGAACAACGCCAGGGCTCCCTGTTCTGTTTAAAACAGTGTTATCAGACGTCATCTGATAGACCCCTCACTCTGAGGCCCTGGGCTTGCTCTCTCTACACACACACAAAAAAATGGGGGAGGAGTAGGGGGAACTTTGTTTACACAGCGTCATCAATCTGCACTCCCTCCAGGAAGGCCCTAGAGAGCGGCCAGTGATAATTCTCTCACCAGCGCACCTTCAAAGCCCTCTCTGACACAAACCAGAAAACAAAAGGAATGTTGAAAGGAGGAGGGAAAAACTGGACAAATATCCAACCTGCCCAACCCTTCATTTCCCTCTACTGGCCGCGGAGTGAAACGACTGCTGTGCAACGCTTGAACTTATTTTAATCTCTGACTCGGACAGAAAAGGGCAATTCCTATCAAGAAGTTGACTCCGACAGCCATTCCAGTATCTGACATCATTTCCTCTGTGACCATGGGGTAGTAGTAAATCTGATTGACTGTTGACTGCCAAAGCCCAATCCACATTCCTGAAGAGTAGAGACGGGGTTATCAGGAATCTTTATTGAGAGGTCAGCCAGACTTTCCTCTCAGTGACCTAGCACTGGGCTGAAAAAAAAAACAAAAAAAAAAAACATGAAAATGCCAAAGAAATTAGGCAGCACTCCCTTCTTGGTGGATTAGCTTTGGCAGGGCAGTGCATAACTTTCTCAAGGAATATTTCTTACAGCATTGGGTTATCCTTAGGTCAGTGAAAAGATTGTTGTCTGGTCGAGTTTTAAGGATTTTTTAGTTCTCAAATATGAAAGAATTATAATGACACTGGCGCTGTCAGATATGTAACATTTAACACGTGTGATTTAAACCACTTCTGGCGAGTGTGACCCTTCGAGTCTGATGCTGCTTGCATGAAACGCTCTCAGTCCACTTCTAAGTGAAACAGCATAGCTTGACTGCAGCATGAACAAGAAGGTAATGTACGTGTGTGCGGCCATGTATTCATGGAGACGTATTCAGCGTGTTTAGGCTGAAGAACACACAAAATAAATGCTGGATAAACTTCATAAAATACATCACAGAAATAATAACGCAAATAAACATTTACTTAACGCCTTATCGTCAGCTCCATCTCTTCGCACAGGTTCCATGTGTGTGCTTTTAAAAAAAAAAAGTTTATTTACCTTTTCTGTCACCATCACTTCTGACCAATGAATGAGCGATTTTTGTGAACACGTTTCCCGTCCTGCTCCTTCTCATATGACTTTCAGGACATGATTTTTTGTTTTTTGTAACCAATCCAAACAGAAAGCGAGGCAAAAGTACACCTTTCCCTCTGATCCAAAGTAGGAAAGCAGGTTAATAAATAAGAAAATGATCTATAAGCCTAAATATAGAAACGGGTCTGTAAAGATTTTCAGTCATCCACTTAATACTAAACGTCTTTTTGTACCCAAGTCAATGTGTTTGGATGTGACAAGAAAGGTTACCATCTGAAAGCTTTATTGGGGCGGAAAAGTAATTCGGCTCCTACCTTACACTCGACGACGCTCTGGTCTGATTCACAAGTGACGTAGATCTCATCGACGGCCCGGCGCAGGTTATCGAAGAGGAAGGCCCAGTAACGGGCCCGAAGATCTACTTTACGTGGGTGCCTGGTTTTAGTTGGGCTCTTCTCAGCTCCTTTGTCCAGCATGGACCCTGCTGCAGGTTTGCAATCCAGTCCCATGACCTAAACCAACACACACACACACACACACACACACACACACACAGAGGAAATTTTACTCTTACTTTACAGACATTAACTGTATAACAAAATAAATAAACAAACACATCTATAAATGGTAAAGAAGCCTGGCTTGACTTGGCCCACAGAAAGCTGGTCTTTGCCTCACTCTAGTGGTGAACAGGGATTTCAAATGAAGCTTATATAGGAAAATTCATGCCTGTTTTTTGTTCTTATGTTGTCCAGGGTTGTTGCGCTGAGGTCGTGCATTGCTGTTGTTCTGAGCCTTCGACCTTCCTGTAAGTTGTATGAAAAGTGCATATGTTGAGCATAACAATCAATTTTATGAAACGGCAGTAGGTCTTAATTTGATTGAAAATTGGTGTTTACCCAAAATGAATGCTTTTAGAGGACATTCATAACATAAACTGCAACAACAGACCATACATTTAACTTTGAGGCAAACTGATCACTGATGACATTAATATCCATTACTTATTTTAATTTTACAGAAAACCAAACAGCACATATGCAATGCAAAACAGTCGCCTGGATTAAAGAAACTCACAAGATACACTGCACAGCTTAACAAAAAATTTAAAAAATTCAATAATAGCTTTGTAATTATATGAATACTACAGGTCTACAATCCTATTTAAAATACACAAACAACTTTAACCTTGTGATGTCCCTCAACTCCCTTGATGCGTACGAATGTGTTGCATGGACATGCAAGACAGCATTCTTTAACTTGTAGGATGCATCATGCCGAATTTCTGCTTTCACTGGATTTTGCATTAAAGTGTCCACAAATTACTAAATGACATTTGAAATTAAAAAGCATAAAAAAAACTTGGTCTACAGTACATGAAGAGGATGAAGGGGTTTACAGGCTTGAGAGAGTTTGAAGGCATTAAAAAAGTGAATGATTGTTATATATTGTAATTACCATGTGCAGCAGCTGGATGGTAAACATGGACTGGAGAGTGAACACAGACTCTACAAAAGGGGACAGTGCTGGATATTCCTTCTGAGGAGACTGTGGTTTTAACACCTGGAAAAAGCTCATGTAAATGTCTTGCGAAGGGAACCTTTAAAGCGGACATGCCGCACATTTCGAAAATAAGGCTTGGAATGGGACTCTGATGGGCCAGGAAACATCAACTGCGCAAAACCTTAGCCAAGCAGAGGAGTGTGTCCAGTGGCAAGATTTCTGTCATAGAGCTGCTCAACAGATGCGCTCAGGAAATCTTTTGTGCCTAGGGCCACACAGTGATTTAACATCTCCCCATGGGGACAGGGTTTTTTTCAGCATCAGCTGTCTGTTTGTGTGCATATTCATACCTCTGCATCTTGTCATTACCTACACTCAGTTTTCCACTACTCAAGTCACTTTAAGAACTCAGTGCTGCTGTACCACTGTCAGGAATAGCCACTGGAGGGCGCCTTGCTCCCATGAACGCTCATGTCAACTGTTCACCTGGATCTCATTCCTTTTGATATGCCTGTTTATAAATAGTATTGGCCTCGAGTTAGTTCTTCGTTTCGCATTTGTTGTTGTTGTTCCTGCTGTATAGTTTTGTCGGTTTGCACTACAACCATAACGTCAAGCTCATTGTAATTCTGTCCTTTCGACACTGGATGTCCAGATTCCCTTAAAGATTGAATGAGCATTGTATGTGTGTGTGTGTGTGTGTGTGTGTGTGTGTGTGTGTGTGTATGTATGTATGTATGTATGTGTGTGTGTGTGTGTGTGTGTGTGTGTGTGTGTGTGTGTGTGTGTGT
>JAOVVA010000010.1:12312414-12323426 GCA_028565275.1 Leiocassis micropogon
TCCCCGGCGGACTACGGGACAGGTGTCCCCGGCGGACTACGGGACAGGTGTCCCCGGCGGACTACGGGACAGGTGTCCCCGGCGGACTACGGGACAGGT
Source organism: Leiocassis micropogon (assembly GCA_028565275.1). Taxonomy (NCBI): domain Eukaryota; kingdom Metazoa; phylum Chordata; class Actinopteri; order Siluriformes; family Bagridae; genus Leiocassis; species Leiocassis micropogon. Next base: position 12,312,514 of record JAOVVA010000010.1, read on the forward strand.
GTCTCTGATATTCACTTCATAACTAGTTTATTTCACTATTCCTGGTTACTTGGCATGAACACACCGACTACACTACACATTTTAAGCCCAATACACACCCAAAGCTCTTAAATGAAAATAAATATATAGGATAACATCGTACACATGTTAGAAAAACACCTAGTAAGCTGACTTTGTGTTTGATTAAGTCTTTCCAGTCACTGTTCTCCAAACTGAGCTCCACGTTCTGAACCTAAACAGCTAGAGCTGGTGTAAAGGTGACCCAAAGCCACGCAGCGAGCTGAGAGAGGCAGTGGTGCCCGCGGTACCTTCAGGGCAGCGCTGATGGAGGTGTTCCTGCCTTTCCCTCCTCCGTGGGACGAGCCGGAGCTGTTACTGCCCGATCTCTCTCTGTCGTCGCCGCTCTGAGCCGCTCTCTGCCCGGCCCGGTGCTGAGCTCCGCCGCGCCGCCGCCCATCGTGCCGACTGTCTTTAGACATCGAGCCGCTCGAAAGGTGGATATGATCTAAGCTACTTCTCAGTGATGTCTTAATTCTCTCTAATTAAGTGTCAGAAATAAACTGTAAAAATTTAAGAGGCCTCCTCTTCTTTCTCTGTTGTCCTTAGCGACGGTTGTTAAGCATAGTCATGGTGCATTACTGCCACCCGCTGGCCTGGAGCCCGAGTTCGTGCGGCGTCACCAGACTGGAGCGTTTCCCTGTTGTAATTTTCCTACGTGTGTATTTGAATACTACTGTGGATGAGCTCGCGACTTCGTTCGCGTGGAATTTAATTGCACACTCATAAAAAAAAAATGTACAGCGCCATCTGTTGAATTTTGAGATGAATTAATGATATATTTTTTTTCCAGGTCGATTTTTTATGATATAAGGGCGTTTTGCATTTTTATTTCAAATTAGCATCTCTTCTCTACCCGTGTTGCGATAAAACAAAGCCCATATGTTACCTCAAGCTCGGCCGAATACGCATGTGAAAACCCCTTAAATTTCATTCAGTTTATATGATGCGTGCACAAACAGACAAAAAAGACAAAACTATCTTAATGTGTTCTATTACTCATCTTACGTCCCCGCAAATTATTTTTATTTAGTTTTTTTTTTGTTTTTACAAATATCTTCAGTGTACAGACACGCCCACTTCAGCTCTATTATGTGTATAGATTTGAATATTACCTTATTCACCGTCGACGAGAAGAGTGTTTGTAGTAATGTAGGCGGCCCGGTAGCGTAGTGGTTAGCATAGTCGCTTTGTACCTGAAGGGTCGGGGGTCAATTCTCGGCCAAGTTCGAGAGAACTCCACTGTGCAGTTCACTGCTTGTATGAGGTTTGTAAGCTCTTTTCTCCCACAGTCCAAAGACATACAGATTAGACTAATTACTGTTTCCAAAATGCCTGTAGTGTGTGCACTGCAATGTATTGGCACCCCGTCCAGGGTGTACCCCACCCTGTTTCCTGGGATAGGATCTATGACCCTGTATATAAAATACAGTGGTATAGACAATAAATAAATGAGCTTTAATGTAATCAGTGATATTATTTCAGGTTGAAGCCCATGTATGAAGATGAACATAATTTTAAAAACAGTCATTTGACAAAATTTTGTTTGGTGTGACAACATTATATGGTATTGATTTCCACTGGATTGGTGGCTGAATTTTACAAAATGTTCCTAGTAGGAGTTTGAATCTTCTGTTATTACATCTTAGTACAATCAACGAGAAAGAGAGGATATAGAAAAGTTTATGTTTGTCCCTTGTTTACACAGAGTTGTACTTCTTTCATCGTCAGCCGAATACTCCGAACTCCCTGTTTGTTAATCAGAGAGTGAAGCACAGATCAAGTTTTGTCTTAAAACGACTCCAGCGTGTTATACTTATACCACTTCAGCACTTATACCACTTCAGCACTGTTATTTCTGAGGTAAAATATTAAATGATCCCAGCACAAATATTCAGTTTAGATTTTCTAATTAATATATATTAGTGCAGGTGTTTGTTTACACTAAGCAAGTAGCTTATTAGTAGCTTATTTTAAAGTTGATTATTAAATGCGGCATATAACTGTTCATAACATCGCTTTTAGTTAACATTTTGATTTCACTTATGGTGCAGGACAAAATTCAGGCAGATATCTAATTACTGCAAAATTTTTATTAAATTCTGTCCAGACAGTTTTAATTTTTCTGAGACAGGTTGCGAGCCTGTATGAAACGTGAAGAATTGATTGAAAGAGCGAGTTCTGAGAAATGTACAGACAAAATCTTTCTTCAGAAAAAGAAATATGCCTGTTTGTTCGAGATTGCTTAAGAGGGAGCACTACTGAACTTTTTCAGATATTCTCCCCAAAATAATATTCATACATTTATTTTCCCTACTGTTTATGAGGTGATGGGTCATGGGAAGGCCTGGAGAATATCCAATGGAGCTCAGGGCACAGGATACACAGGGTGGGGTGCCAGCCTATCACATGACACATGACACACACACACACACACACACACACACACACACTCAGACATCCAGCACATGACTGGCATTTTAGATAAATGCATGAATAAGCAGGTGTATAGGTATTCCTATTAAAATGGCCAGTAAGTGTACATACATACACACATCCTTAAAAAGAAACGTTTCCTTCTACCATCAAAAGAACATACTTTGTACTTTACTATGTAAATATTTACCTGCAAGCCATTCGAAATTACAGTATGTACATAAAGGGATTCAAACAAAGCTTCTGTAGAAGCTAATTAAAGGTACATGACTTGCACCGCTCTAGGCTGAAGGTAAATACACATTCAAGCACTTGATGGTAAAACCCCAGCAAAAATAAAAAGCTTGTTTTTCTTTTTAGTTCTGGGAGTACATACACAATATGTCACTCATAGGTTTGATATGAGCAAAAAAAAAAATTGTGTGCAGGCAACAAGGTGGTCCAGAGCCAGTGTTGGGAAAACATGCTTTAGATGGACTCAGGTAGAACATGCACCAAACTCCACACTGACAGTAACCGGAGCTCAGGATCAAACTGGTGACTCTGCAGTTGTGAGACAACAACCCTATCTCCTCCAAGTGGGTCTAAAATCATCTGACGGTTTTTTTTTAATTGAAGACGAAGGGCACAAATAAGTAGACCATTTTTTCTGTCTTCTATAGCGCTTATCCTGTATACAGGGTTGTGGGGCCCTGGAGCCTATCCCAGGAGAACTTGGGCATGACATAAAGCAGGAACACCCTGGACAGTCCCAGTGCCAATTCATCACAGGGTACACACTCACACACTACAAAGAATTTGGAAATGCCAATTTGCCTAATCTGCAAGTTTTTAGACTGTGGGAGGAAACCCTCCAAGCAAGCATGCAAACTCCAGGCACACAGACTAAAAGCAGGAATCGAACCCTCCACCCTGAAGGTGCAAGGGCACAGTGCGAACCACTACGCCACCATGCCGCTTAAAGTAGATACGACCTATTAGTGGAGTTGCTGGAGGTACAGCAGGTGGGCAACAAGAAACCGTTTACAATGAATGATTTTAGATTTTAATTTCATAATTTAAATATAAACATTTTAAAATGCAATGAACCAAACAAAACAAAGCTTTTGGCTTTAAATTACGAGTTATTCTTGTGAGTCAGAAACAATCAGAATTGTGATCAACGTTTGCAGCAGAAAGTTTTAGATTTTAAATTGTATTTTATAGTTTGGGAATGGCTGCACTAGACTTCAAAATATATTCAAACACTTTAAAATGAATGGGCTTTTATATAACAAACACAGTGAGATGTAATCATTATGTATCCACATCGTGACACTGAATGTGGGGCATTCTGATTTCTTTTTTCTTGTCAAATGTTTAATTCCCATTTCCAATTCATCTACCCATTGAAAGGTGGTACAGAATGGGGGGACCCTCAAAACTCCACACTGCGAGTTTGGGATTATACAAGGTACCCTAGACCTGCAAGACAGCAAAACACTTGAGACCAGTGGATGGGAGCATACTCCATACAGAAGTCCACATAAAATCAGAATTCTCTATGTATTTATTGCACATGTGCAATAGCTCATTCATCATGACGGCGCACATAAGGTGCAAAACTGCTCCCTGTTTACTTCTTCAAAATGCCATGCCAACATTCTACCATTATACGCATATAAGTTTATCATACATTTGCTAAACATTAATCACTGAATGTTCAATTTCAGTGCAGGTCTCAGTGAACAGTCTAAGGAACTTAGACACAGCTGCATCCTCATGATTTTACCCTCATGTGTTCAAGAAGATTAATAATAATGCAGAAATTATTGCTCATCAGATGATGACAAACCTCTTCAAAATCTGAAAGTGTGTCATCAACTAAATTTATCAACTTTAACCACCTTTTCTAACTTATCGATCTCTACTCCAATTAGATACTGATTAGATGCTAGGGCCATATTAAAATGTGTGGTTTATTATAATATTTTTATAATATGTTTGAAATAAGGTTTAAAAAAAATTCTCCACAAGCAACATTCATCTTCTGGAAGAAAATGGAGAATTGGGGGTGGGGGTGGGGGGGGCACAAACAGTAAGGTCGTTATTTGATATGGCAATGAAAAGAAACAAATACTTTTAAAAAAACAACAAACAAAAAAAACAGCCATTTCAGTCATGCTGAGACATAAAAATAATGTATTAATGTCCATAGAAAAAAACATTGGGGTAACACTGAATGAAATGCAGGGTCTACCCTTCAAAGAGAGGTAGAAGTGTACATGATTCCTAAAACAGTTGACTGGGTTCAAAAGCAAGATTGAATTGGCTAGAGAAAACACTGAAGATGACGCATGTGCAGAGTTCAGGCTAGTTCATGTGCTGGTGCTACAATTACCAGACATTTCTTGAAGAGACCAGGCATTATTTTCACAGAAAAAGCAATCAAAAGCACATAAAGTATTTTACATTTTACCTATACTTGGCATATAAAACAAACTAACAATTGATTAAAAACATTGAAACTCCCCAAAGAACATACGAAGTGAAAGCAGTCATAAACCAAATGCCTTGATTCATTCGTCATATCATCAGCGAATAATTCACAAGAGGCAGTAAAGACAGTTTTGTGATTTACATTATTATGACTCCAACACCCCCCCTCCCCAACACCCACCCCCCAACTCCCATCATTATGCTACGCATCTTACAGATGACTGGATGTTTGCTTTTTTTTCTTTTCATTTTTTAACCAGTCTAAAAGCATTTATAAAACAAAGCATAAGAGAAGCTCTTTAAAAATAAAACTTCAAACCTATAGTAAAAATCAATAAAAAGTCAGCATATCTATCAAACAAGCCTTCCAACTAAAAGGAATGCATGTTGAACTCAAGAGCAAAAGGAACGTTTTACAAACCTGACAGGAAAATACATATGTACAAATGTTATATATACATATACACACAACTGAATATGTATATATTTATACATTTATGAAACCATAATTAACTGGCCATTCCAGCTGAAAGGTCGATGGCTAGTGAGGGCGGAGTGTCCCCTTGAGCACCAAAAGGAGTGACATCCTCTTCTCCACAGCACTTTACAAAGTCCAATTTAGGCAGAAAGGGAACAGCAACTTGCTTTGAGTCTCCTCCATCGCCAAGCCTTACAAATATCTGTAGGGTAGCTAGGCAGTCAAAGCTGAGGAATTTTGTTCTTTCCTTCAATTACAATAATATTTACGTGTTTATATAAAATGTATGCATACTCGAAAGTCATTCATTTAAAATTGCCAATAACCCACCCCCCGTTTCCACATAAAACAGTAGTCAGAAAAAGTAAAACGGTAGTTGAAATCCTCGTTAGAGTTCCAAGTTTTATACATTTCTGTCCTGCCCCAATTTGAAAAATCCAAATTACTAAAACAGTCAGGTGGATTTGCAGGCTGCAGACGCCTCAATCCGGGGGTAAGAGGTCGTGTAAGCGAAACTTCTCTCTTATGTGTGGCCGAACATCTTCATTCTGCATAAAAAGATAGACACAAATCATTAAACAATTCACTTATCCTAAGAAAATCCTTTTTTTTTTTTTTTTAAATAATATAAAAAGTTATTGCCCTCAAATTACAAAATAGAAAAGTTTATCCCCTTAAGCATGAGCCCCTTAAACATACCAATTCCACCAGATTCTCCAAGAATGGGACCAGCTTCAGGAGCTCATTGTCATTCTTGTCCACAAACCAGCTCTCAATGGGGATGCCATTGGACAGCTGCAAAGGAGGAGACACACAATCTGAGTGTCAGATTCTCCCAAACACACACACACACACAAAAAAAAAAAAAAAGGCAGGCCCACTAACCTGGTATGCAAAGGCTTGAGGCGAGTTGTCAATTATTATAGTTTTGGACAGATCTCTCCCAAGTATGTTTAGATCTTTGATGTAGTTCCCTTGGACGCATACACAATGTTCACGAAACAATCTGTGCCTAAACAGAAACAGAATAAGTGATGAATACGCAACACACCAGAAACATACTGGCAAAAGCAAAAATAATCATATTAACATCAAGAGCAAAGTTTGAGGTTAAAAGGTTGTTGGAGGTAGGGCACCTTATAAGGGAGATGCCGTACAAAAAATCCAAGAGTTATGTGTAAAAGCAACTAACCTAACCAGCTGTTTCTTAGGATCCAAAATGTTCAACAGCTTATCAGCATAGACTTTCTTGGAAGCAGTAAAAAGAATAATCTGTGAAAGACATCATTCATTAAAGTCATCAGTTGCCAATCAATACATTTCAAAGGCATAGAGGCACTTTATTTATTCATACAGCCACTCACCCCATGACCAACCTTAACACAGTTTAGTGCCAAGTGCTGCACTCCCTTTCTAACAATATATTAATTCACAACTCGCTATAATTTGTTAATTATAACAGAATCTGTTGTACATAGTCAATCACACGGAAAAAAAAAATTCAAATAGATCTATAGTTTTTTTTTTGTTTTTTGTTTTTAAAGGGCAAGTAAAATGTAAAAGATCTTTATTTTTTTTACTTTTTAAACCTGTACTAGAGTAACAACATATTTTGCACCAAGTACCTAATTCCTTTTTCTAATTTCCATATTGATATTTTTCATAACTACTGTAGGTAGTTATATGTAGAAACAAAGATTATTAATTAAAAAATTTAAAAATAAAAAAGTACCCTCAATTTGTAATGGTTTGCATGTTTAATTTTTTCAAAATCTTACAACTTTGCAGAGGACAAACAGGAACACATGAACACATGTTGGGAGTCTTACCTCATAAATTTGAGACATGCGCTCCAAGAACTCTCTGAAGAATGGCCGCAACCGTACGTATACCTTAAAATGGAAAAAAAAAGGGAAGAAAAAGAAAGAGAAAAAAACTAATTGTACATTTCAGCTCAATTATTATATTATATAAAACAGCAAAATTACCATAAACTGTTCATGACTTCCAACTAACAGATCATTAGAGTGCTCAGTACATGTTAAAAACAGTTCTCTCTTTATAAACTGTACTTCGTGCCAAAATTAGATATACAGTATGCAGCTAGTAACATTTCAAAATCAAATATTTTTCTGACACACTATGGCTAAATTAATAAACATTTCTTCACAGTGCTTCGACATGAATATTAGAAGTCAGATACTCAAAAGTATCACGATGTTCACAGCAGTCAATTTAGTCATACTCAAATTCCATAACAGCAAAGTTTTCACCTTTCACAGACATTGATTTAAGACGTTATATTCAATGTATTTGAATGAGTACAGTACGACTTCTTCCATCATTCTACACATACAACTCTAGGCGGGGTGTTCAAGTCAAACCTGGACTAGTGATGAAATTTCTTGTGAATCAATTCAAACACAGTACGACGGGACCATTAGCCGCAGTAAAACAATTGAATGATTCAATTGTTTTAAAGAAGGCCGTACAGCCGTGATGTACTTTCCCAGCCGGAGCCCACTGCATTTGTTCACATCAATTTTGCAAATGGAATGCCTGAGCCTTGAAAATATACTGACAACCTTCTTGCCAAGAGACAAATTATCTGTCTATGGAAACACTACGCACAATCCTTCATGAACACCATTTGCACATTACGGGAACTTGGTTGGGAGAGATTGCCACATACCCCATACAAGTCCTCAACTCGCTCCAAGTGATTTCTACATGTTTGGGCCATTAAAGGAGTTCCTGGGAGGTCATCGTTTCAGTTATGAAGCAGGAAGTACTGAGAAACCTTTGTACCTTGATGGTATATACAAGCACTAGTTAAACACTGGGATAAGTGCAATAGCGTAGGAGGGGGTCATAAAGAGAAATAAAGTTTTTTGTTTTTTTTTACTCTCATAACTGTGTTTTGAATGTCCACAACATTTAAGTCCCAGTTTTACTTGAGCACCACTTGGAGTCAGAACACCAAGCAAGATGCTTCCACCTTCATGCTTCACTATGCAGGTGGTGTTTCAGGGTGATGAGGAATCTTGGGTTTCTGTCAAATGCATGATTGTGTGCCCAAGCCAAGATGTATAATTAGGGAGTGTCTGAATTTTAGTTGTTCATGAAGAGCTTTTCCCATTTGAAATATGGAGCTCTCCAGAACGCTTTAAAATAATGGACTGAACAGTTCGAAAAGGGCGAGTCTGATCTAAACGGTGACTGGTATGTTGCCAGAACTTTGAACTTGCCCCTAACTTGTTCTGAAAGCTACTTGGTCTTCATGATGATGTTTGTTTAGCCATGTTCAACAAATTTCAATATAAATATTGACATCACATAAAAACTGAGCATAAGTGAACTCAGTTTTTTATGTATAAATATTAAACAATAAGTCAAACCGGGACTTGATTATACTAAATAACAGAACACAGTTCTGAGAGTATAACCTACCTTAATTTCTCTGTATAGTGCCCAACTACACGAATGCACTTATTCCAGCGTTTCACTAGTGCTTGAAAATAATCAAAGAAAGTGTTCTCAGTATGCCAGAGCCATGATAGGACTGCCTGCTGCAGATCTTGAACACTGGCTTCCCAGAAACTCCTTTAATGCTCAAACATGTGGAAATGGAGCAAGTAATCTGTTGATTTTCAAGGATCGGACGTTTCACTAGCTGAATGTTCACAGGAACTACTGCAGTGGGCCAGAGCCACTTCGGGCAGGACCGTCATTCATAGACGTTTGGGTTGCTTTAAAACGTTTTCAGCCATTAAATGTTTTACTGTAATCACTGTATTGTGCTTGAAGTCTCCTGTAAATGTCAATCAGTTTTACTTCTTCATTCACAAATCCCAGTTTGATTTGAACGTCTTAAAATTGGTGGAAAATTTACCTACAAGTAATTTATACAAGATTTTACCTGGTAAATGACATCTTGGAAAAGCACAGGAAATGTCAGTGCGGCATCCTCCAGCTCATTCAGGCTGCAGTGGACCAATGTCTCATCCTAAGATATAAAAAGTACTGCATCAGCAAATAACCCCAAGTCAATCCAGACTGAACCATTCTCTGCTGAATGTAGCAGTTAATAAATGTTATGGTGACCCTGCCATTTCACTGTATGAAGCCTGGGCCAGAGGTAGAAAAGTTTATCACAGAAAGTTAAATTATTAAATAACTAATAGTAGAGAGTAGGAATTTTATCAGATCAGTTTTAAATTGCATAAATAAAAGTTTTAAGATGATGACTGCTATTTTGTCCACAGCAGTGATGATCATTTACAAGTACACAGAAATTATCTTTTTTTGGCCCGAAACCCGAAACCCATAACACTGGACAAGCAATTTAGTGCTTAAAATATTGTTTAACTCAAATACATAAAACTGTTTTCAACCAAAGTGTTTGGAAGAATTTTGGGAAAGCACCATGAATTGAAAAATGTCATTATAAAATACATCACTGCAGTCCTGATGTATTCAAGTTTTTGTTCTCAAGTTTAGCTAGTAATGTGTCTGAAGAAGTAATCCATGCTTTCTGTGCAAACAGGAAAAGGAATCTTCGAAAAGAAACAAAATATCAATTTCAAAACAGTGACTGTTTTAGTCTAAACTAACCAGATCCAGGACGAGAGAGAACTCAGGAGTACTCCTGGTCTTCAGTGGAAGTGCTGGTTTACGGGTAAGCTGCTCCTCAGTCAGTGGTGGAACATGCTTAATGAAGAAATAGCTGTTGGAAGCACAGAGATTAGACACATACACACAGTGGGCAACATAGAGGCAATTAAGATTTCTCATTTCCACCTCTCCTCACTTACGGATCAAACACCTCCCAGTCTTCTTCATATGTCCCCTCGGCAGGGGGTGAGGTTGGAACATCAGGGTAATTGTTGTTGGATCCAACAACTATGAAATAAGACGTAAAATAACTCTTGTATCCTTTATTTATAACTATATTTTTATTCAATACTAAAGCATGTTTTAACCATTGATTTTGTTTAATGAAGAGAATGTATTAATTAATTTATTTATTTTTGCACATTTTCACCTGTCAAAGGTGGCATGTCTGCCTCAGTGACGATCTCACCCTCCTCCTCAGCTGCATCTGTGGGCAGCAGAGGTCTTGGGTTTAGTGCTGGGTCAAATGTGATGTCTCTGCTACTATCGGTGGTAGTGCTAGTAGGGGTTTCCTCCAGCTGTTCCATGTCCAGCTGCTTTACAATCTCCTCTGCCTCAACCGCCTGGCCCGGGGAGTCTGAGCCCGACGTAGCTAACAGAAAATAGAAAAAGTATTTAAAAACTGTGGGACTTAAAGCTAAATGAATTAAACTAAAACGACCACATATATTGATTTAAACATTAATTATATTTTATTGTCAGGCATGCACAAGAGTAGGGCTGGACGATATGGCAAAAATTTATATCACGATATATTTCTTAATTTTGGTCGATACGATATAATTCCGAT
>JAOVVA010000010.1:12348095-12372250 GCA_028565275.1 Leiocassis micropogon
ATTTCTGTTTATAATAATCTATGAACTGGCTGCTGATACTATTTCCCTTTGAAATGAATAAAGTACTCTATCCATCCATCTATCCATCCATCTATCTATCTATCTATCTATCTATCTATCCATCTATCTATCTATCTCTGGCATAGATCAGGATATTATTAATTCTATTAGTCTGTCTAAAATTATTGTATCAATTAACTGAAGGTCCTCACAAGGGCAATCAGACAAACGCGCGCGCGCATGTGTGTGTGTGTGTGTAAGAGAGAGAGAGAGAGAGAGAGAGACAAAGAGAGGGAGAGAGTCTGGCTTGTGTTTGTTGATGAGGAAACAGGAGCAGCAGCTCTCTCGTGTCTGCGCGTGAATGGAGCGTGTTCTCGGTAAACACCCTTTCCTTTCTCTTTATGTCATTCTGTGTAAATCTTGCGGTGTCTGTGTGTAACTCCATGGCTCCACAGAGCGAACGGGGATTGTAGGCGATTTCCTCGGCGGCAACAGAGCAAGATGAGCTGAGTACACACACTCACACACACTCACTCACACACAGAGGGAGAGGAGGCTGTGCTGTGGTGCTGCGTTACCCGCCTGCACGGTGTGTGTGTGCGCGCGCGCGTGTGTGATGCTGAGGAGGCTGAAGAGTACAGCAGGTACATCTACATCTACATCTATATACACATGCACTCCTCGAAGCTATTTAACGAAATCACTGAAACGATTCGAAACACTAAAAACTGCAGAACTGCCTGTTATAGGTGTTTCCACAAAATATGTGTACACATCAATGTTATATAAATGAGCTGCACGGCTGTGTGTGTGTGTGTGTGTGTGTGTGTGTGTTGATGGTGTGGTTGAGGTGCCATGACGAAACCAACTGTTAGGTGATGCTGAGGCTGAATCTACAAGATAAGCTTGTGTTGTGAACTTCTGACGCGGATTAATGTGCCTTTAAGGATGATAAAGACACTCTTGCACAATAAGACAGTAAAAGGTAATAGGCGTGTAGAGAGAATGGGAAGAGATGCCCAATTAGTCTGGTTGCTTTATTCTATATTATAGTTATTCTCAGGGACACTGATGGTATGATGATACCGCTCTTTACTTATAAGAAGGACTGATCACTTGAATCTTGATTGTGTTACTTGATATTTAATTTATAAATATTATTATATTCACTATAGTGCTCATTACTAGAGAAAGAGTAACTTATGTTCTGCTGTGATTGTTGTTTAAATGTTTAAATGTATTCACAAAAAATGTAGTGCGACGTTGTGTATTACATGTCCTTTAAAGGATTAATAGAATAGTATGTGTTAGTGAGTTGTGTTAGAAGCTTAGCTGATGTGCAAATTCTCAGATAACTTGACAATATCCAATACCCATTTAAACATATTTATTTAGATTGGAATAGACGCGCATTTAAGCATGTCTACAAATGATAATTGCAAAGAAATTTCAAAGATTGTTGGTCGGTCTGAGCGGACTGTCTCAGAGACAAATAGATAGAAATCTTTAAATCCCGCTTTCTATTGTAAACAGAATTATGTTCAGTGTAAATAAAAGGGTAAAACCTTGATCTTTGTGCTGTTCAAAGCTTGTTTGAGAACCCTTCTCTTTCTGTGCCTTGGGGAGTTGTCACTCTTAAAGCCACTCTCACTTAAAGCCACTAAAGGAAAGTAAATGCAGTTTTAATAATGTATTAATATCTTAACTGTACTTGGTCAAAAAGGTAAAACATTTGGTGCATAGTGTTTATTATAAAACTCTTGATGTCTTGCAAGTCTGTGTACACACACACACACACCTGTATAGTTTACCCATTGCTTATCCATTATGTCTACCTTTGCACATACAAACAAAGTCACCATATGACCTGAAATGGCTGATTTTAAATCCTTAGTGGGATTATGTCTTACCGTACATGTTTACTCCCAGGCTCGTGGAGTTCCCTTTGGGAGCTCTGCTCTTGGAGAGTCACCACTGGGTTTCCAATGGCTGCAGTTCCACTGGGTTCTCATTAGGGCAACCTCTCGAGTGTGTGCCAGACACTACAAACAGCCAGAGTTGAGTACATCCTCTAAAGGAAATATTATTCAGCGTTTGATATTAAATATTTCACATGCTGTTAATGCATTGAAATGGATGGAGCTGTTTCTTTTTACTGTGGATAAACACATTGTTTGACCTTTGCTCAATGTTGAGAACTTGTGTGGAACTGTTGGCTTGGCTTTGTTAGATTCCTTTAGGTTTGTATGATTCAGTCGCTTAAGTGCTTAAATGCTATATTTAGTCTATAACTAAATTACTAGCCAAGACTTTACATTGTTAATGATGTTTTCAAAGATCTATAATCCAGATTAAATATAATACAATTTCTTTTATTGAGCTTAAGCATACAATGACAAAGATGTTATTTTCTAGAGAAATCCTTGGGAACTGTTGGAGGTAGTCTGATGTTATGGAAGTTTGGAAGAATATTTGGATTGGTAAGACCTAATATGTTGATATCACTGTAATGTATAATGTTTGATGTTGTTAAAGTAGATATATTTTCTATCTCTTGGGCAGTTAATTCTTTTTCAACCTATAAATATATTAATTAGTTCTATATATACATTTTAGTCAAGGTTTGTAGTGCAATTTGTGTTAAACACTTTGTGTCTGTTATAGTTGAGGTCATTTTCTCTCAGGTCTTGTTGCCTGGAAACCTTGGTGCCATCCACTTTCTGAGGATGCTCCTCCTGTCTCTCGGCTACACATACAAATGAAAAACCCATGATATACAGCCACGTCCTTAATCAATCCTTATCAAACAAGGCCCATGTAGAATGCGTCTATGAAAACTATTGACCAGCTATTCATTTCGTGCTGTGCTGCTCTGTAGAGATAAGGTAGATAATTCTCTTTTGGGATATTTTTGTTTGATCCAAAGTGTTGTGAAAAGGCAAGGCAGTGCATGTGTATGTGAGCGTGTCCGCATCTGTACATGCCTCTGTGGGCTGCACATTTCTTAAAGGTGGGAGGGCACAGGTAACAGGAACTCTCCAATGATGCAAGCAACGTTTTGTCTTTGTGACCTTGTGTAAAAAGGAGATCATTAAGTTCTTCACTCTTCACACACTGGAACAAGAATGTGTAGATGTGTTCACCTTCATACAAATATTTTCTTGAGGCTGTTTGGATGTCAGTGTTGTGGATGCTTTGTGCCTGAGGACAGAAATGGACATAAAGGTCAAACCTGCAGGTAATATTTCAGTTTTCGGAGTTTCATTTTTGTTGGCTCGCGTGTTCGAGTTTGTACTTTTAGCCAGAACTGGTACTATTTTGTTACATGTCCGGGTATTAAATGCAAGGTGGAGAAACCTGCCATCTTTTGCAAACGTATTATTGCATGCTTTGCTTTTGAAGCTTAAATTAAGAGAAGCTTTTACAGTTAAATGTGCTGCCTACTGCTATGTTAATCTTATATCTTAAACCTTTTCCTGTTTTGTTACAGAGCTAGTGGTAACATGCTTTGTTATGTTAGTGTTTTCTTTTGTTGTTCAGTATTCACATGTATAAACTTGATGTGTCAATGTTGGTAGTATCGGGATCAGATGCTGGCCATGTATTTATATATTCCATAATCTTTAATATTATTCAATTTTATCAGGACCTTGCAGGTAATTATGTTTATATTATGGATTCAGTAACCAATACTAACCAAACGTGTAAACAGATCAGACAGGTCTAGCTAAAGACTGTTTAATAATTAACACTAGGTGGCACCTGCTTTGAAAGAGTAATTCTGTTTCCTATTGTTCTGAGTGTTTGCCTGGGGCAAGCTGTAGTTCAGAAATCACTCACCAAACTTTCAAACCTATTTATATTTTAGACTAAATGAGCCCCAACAACAGAAAAGCTTGTATGAACTTAATATGGTCCCATTCTAAAAAGGAGAATGTCAGGGAAACGGAGCAAAGCCTGAAAGTTTTGAGGTAACAGTATCACTGGTGTAATATGAGACTGTTTATATTTTAGGAACTCTCCAGCAGGATTTCTGTTAAAGTGTTTTAGAGCACAGGTCTTGGCACTATGTGGTAGTCAGCAGAAAATGTAACTCCTTTTTATCCTCATTCTAAAAAATGGAATCGATACAGAGTCCTTCCTTTACCCCCACTGTATTGATGTAATGTATTGTATATTAAAGCTTTAGTTCAAAGTGTTCTGCTTAAGCATGGGCAGTTTTTGTGTTTGGGATTATACGATAATCAGCCGTAACATTTAAAAACCACCCAGGTTTTAGGTTCTTCTTGTGCCACCAAAACCTCTAGGCATGGACTCCACAAGCCCTTGGAAGGTGTGCTATGGTATCTGGGACCAGGATGTTAGCAGGAGACCTTTAAAGCCTGTAAGTTGCAATGTGCCACCTGCGTGGATCAGATTTGCTTGTCCGGCACATCCCATGAATACTCGGTTGATTGAGATCCGGGGAATTTGGAGGCAGGATCAACAACCTTGAACTCTTCTGCTATGCGCCATACAAAACAAGCTGTGATGCACTGAGTGTTCTATTATAGCCAGCAGTAACTTTCTTTCAGCAGTTTCTGCTACATAATTTTTTTTTCTGTGCAATCGGATCAGGCAGGTTAGCCATTTGTCCCTGCAGGCATAGATGTGCTTTGGGTGTCCACGTTTCTGTCATCAGTTTACTGGTATGTTATTAATAATCAGTGCTATTCAATTCAGGTGGTGGTGGTTTTAGTGTTATGGCTGATCTGTGTATGATGCATGTGATTGTATGGTTAAAATGAACAAATTGTAATATTTTTAACATTTGTTTTTTTTCTCTACCTCGTTAATGGCGAAACAAGGCACTTATAATGCAAGACAGCACAGCACAGTCGCAGTTCACAGCTTTTTACTGATTAGCCATAGTTTTATGGTAATTCTGGAATTCCACAGCAATGGCTTCAGATAACACGTCTCTGTCTGTTAGTCATTCAGACAAGTGCAGGCAATGTCCGTTACATTCCAAAGTGAAAATTGAAGCGATTCTATTATTAGTGTAATTATCTGCCCAAGAGAAATGCCGATGCCACACATATAAATGTGTACAGGTGATTGGTATGATTAGTGTGTAGTGAAGCACCAATGTGGTATACAGTCGGAATTGGATTATTTTGATTAGAACGACTTGAAATGGGATTTTTGGCTGATTGATGAACCTTGTTTGTGCTGTATAAGAATGACAGTGCAGGCAGACAATGGCGGAGAGATGGCTGTGGACGTTAATCCCATGGAGAGGAGGCTGGAACCTGCGGTCCAAAGCGCCTGGACAAGGTAGTTCTGCATGGAGAGGACAAAGTGTACAAAGAGTATTAAGAGAGGATATGAAAAAGATGAACGAGTTTATTCCATTTTGTCTGTGTATGGGTTCTGTAATGAAAATATTTGGGAAACATTGGGAAGTTGTGGTTGAAAGAAATCTGAAGGAAAAAAATGGTTATTGTGGATGTTGGTTTTGTAGGCAACAGGGTTTAATAGCTACTCCATCCCTTTGTATGTAATCATTGTAGAGGATTTGGACGGAGAATTTGAAATCTCCTTTGTAATCACATAACGAAAGTGCAGATTGAAACTGGGTTATACGGTGGGTGTTTACAACTCAGAAACATATAAACAATCTATCAGAGATGGGTTAAATGTTAGACAGTGAAAACAACACCAGATGGTATGCCCTGAGTAATATTTTGGTTTGTTAGAAAATAAAATCCTAATAACATGCTGTTTTTCATTTTCTTTATTTAAGAGGAGGAACGGCACGTTAGAGCAAATGACCGTGACTACAATGAGAAGTTCAATTACGCTGTAAGTTATTTTCCATCTGATGTTCAAGATTTCTATAAAGAATGTAGTATGGTTAATGAAAGCTCTAACGATTTCCAGTGCTACTGTTTATGGATAGATGGTTTTATAATCACGTCTGAAATTTCAATACCATAAGACTGTATAAAATACATCATTGAACAAAGTAAAACAAAAGTGAATACATCCTGTGATGCAACACAAGTAAGTATCATCTAAATATTAAGGTAAAATACGCAAGCCTTTTGTGTGCTGTGTTCAATCTATCATGGCTCCATAAAGCATTAAGGAATTAGGGAGACAGATAGTAAAACTTTATAAAGATGACAGACAGTAAAACAATACCAGTAAATTACTAAATATTAGCTAATACACACTTGGTTGTGGCAGTTATTAGAAAATATTCACATTCAAAAGAGTCACAGCAAATCATTTTCAGAGTGTTTAAACAGACCAAACAGACCCAGGATCTGCAGCTTAGTACTGTGTAAGGTTTGACAATGTGCTGAACATTATGTTGCACTAGCCATTTATAACAAATCAGCACGAAACTACAAGACTAAAGTCTGTCTGATTAATATGGAAAGTATATGGCCTGGTCTGATAAATCAAAGATCAACTTGTTTAGACCAGATGGAGTCCAGCATGCTAGAGATAAAATGTTTTAATATGGGGCTGCATGAGCTTAGCAGGCATGAAGGAGCTGCTTTTGTTATAGGCCATCAAGAATGCTAATGAACATGAAGATCTAGAAGGAAATAAATGGTCTAACATAAAAACAATCACAAACACTGCAAAAGCAGAAAAGGAACTCTTGTTAGATTTGCTTTCAACATTTGCACTTATTTATTCTAATTAAAAAGTCCATTTGTATATATTTTTATTTGCTTTAATTTAATAAAAAATTCTTTTGACTAAAACATATCAAGTTTGAAATTATATGTAATTTTCCAAATATTTAATCATGTATAAATTGTATACTATATGTGATATTGATTAAAATTGATGCATTATAGCATTCTTAGAAATAGCCACATACTGTATATAATTAACTACAGATATTATGATAAATCATAAAATCTTATTAAGATTTTTTCATTATCTGAATTAATATCAGATCAGCAGTGATATTTTATGTTACTATGACATATTTTTCTTCTCCAGGACAATCACATCAAGACAGCGAAGTATACCTTCTACACCTTTCTACCTATTAACTTGTTTGAGCAGTTTCAGCGGTTTGCCAACGCATACTTCTTAGTTCTGCTCATCCTACAGGTATATTTTCTCTTGTTTGTGACACAATTTATTTTACTTTGCCATGGGTCTGAAATTAGCTGATTTATATGTCTTCTGTCCAATTTATTAGCTCATTATTAAGCTCTTGGTGAACTGTTTGATTCTGTGTTAATAGCTGATCCCAGAGATCTCCTCGCTGTCCTGGTTCACCACTATTGTGCCTTTAGTGTTGGTGCTGAGTATCACCGCCGTAAAAGATGCTACTGATGACTATGTAAGCATCTGTTCTGTGTGCTGACATGCTGAGTTTTCTCATTTTGTGCTTTTTCATTAAATGCATTAATTGTTTAATTGCTTATAACCATAGTGTACACATGTTGTTTACTCAGAACGAAATGTGGTTGGATAGATTGGAAAAAAAAATCTGGGAAATGTAAATGATTAGATTACACAGTAGGTTAAATTAGAATCTTATTTCATATTAATAATAGGCAGTACTCTGACAATGGCGGCATGGTAGATTAGTTGTTAGCCCTGTCGCCTTGCACCTCTTTGTTCTGGGTTCGATTCCCGCCTCGGGCTTGTGTGCATGGAGTTTGCATGTTCTCCCCGCGCTTGGTGGGGTTCCTCCGGGTACTCCGGTTTCCTCCCACAGTCCAAAGACATGCAGATTAGGCTGACTGGCATTTCCAAATTGCTCGTAGTGTGTGAATGAGTGTGTGAGTGTGTGTGTGACCTGCGATGGATTGGCACCCTGGGCAGGATGTACCCCTCCTTGTCTCAGCCAAGTCTCCTGGGATAGGCTCCAGGCCCCCCACAACCCTGTGTACAGCATAAAGCGGTATAGACGATGAGATGAGAGATGAGTACTCTGACACAGCAGGTAGCATTGCAGCTTCAGGGTGCTTCTGAGCTCAGGTTAACCTCTGTGTTTATTCCATATGTTCGATTCATTTTCCACCAAACACCCAAAACCATATTTTACTTAATTGGTAAATAAACCAAGTAAAATTACCCCAAGGTGTGTGTGTGTGTGTGTGTGTGTGTGCATGGTGCCTTATGAAGGCCTGGCATCCCATGTAATCTGTATTTCACCCCTCATGTCCATGTTCAGGGCTAGGCTCTGGATCCGCCATTGATGGTTACTGAACATGAATAAACCTGTGTTAGACATACTTTGCTTCGCACATGATACATTACTGTGCTTTCCACATCATCTGATTATATTATACCTGCATTACTGTATAGATCATATTGATTGTATCATTTTATTTCCCTAAGCACTGTAGAAAATTTTTCCTACATTTACAGACCCCGCTTTTATCTTAACACTTATCATGTACTTACTTTATCAACTTTCATTTAATCTATAATTTATTTTAGACAAATGACAACAAAACAATTCTTAACTAATTGTCAATAAAATAATAACATTTATTTATGTAAATTTATGTAAATTTCTGATATGTTTATATATGCTTGGGAAAACTGACTCTAGTTTTCCCTGACTCTAGTTCTGCTTTTTCTGTCCTGAGTTGTGATTCCTGCCTGTTCTTTTCCAGTTTCGCCATAAAAGTGATCAACAAGTCAACACACGCCAGTCTCAGGTACTCATCCAGGGAATGTAAGTCATCTATTTTTTTTTTTTTTATGTTTTTCATTATGGTTATAAACTTTTTTTATAAAAAAATGTAATTTACTTTTTTTTTAATAAATGTAATAAACAAAAAGAGTACTAGAGGAAATTTCCTAGAGGCTGTATGTTGTGTGCTTTTTATTCTGCAGACTACAAAATGAGAAATGGATGAATGTTAGAGTTGGAGACATTATAAAACTTGAGAACAACCAGTTTGTTGCTGTAAGTGTGTGTCTTTCGGAAATATGCTTAAATTTTTTTTTAATGGATTTGAAATGAATACCTTTCATTATGTTACCGAGCATTCAAGTCAAATATAAATGGAGTTAACTCCTGTCTGAGATATTACTATGGTGGTACAAATCAGCCACTAACCTGTCTCATATGGACTTACAGTATACAATGAGTGCCATCAGGAGTGCCACTGTGGAAGCCTTTCCAGAGTGCTTGATTGATTTATCAACTCTTTTCTCTGTTTTTTTTTGTGGGATCGATAGGCTGATCTGCTCCTGCTCTCCAGCAGTGAGCCCTATGGGCTGTGCTATATTGAGACAGCGGAGTTAGATGGGTAAGAGTATGGAAGCGAGACACATTAATCATTGTCGAAGGATTTAGTGTCTTATGTCATCCAGCTTCTGCTTAATAGTTATTATACTCCCATCATCTTGTGTTAAAAAAAGCTTCTCTGTGGGTTTTGCTTTTAACAGAGAGACAAACCTGAAGGTGCGCCAAGCCTTGACTGTAACCTCAGACCTCGGAGCAGACGTTGCCAAGCTTGCAGAGTTCGATGGTATTTCAGGACATGAGTAGCGCACTATCATTACAGATGTAATCTCAAGATGAGCTCACACAATGCAGCTATTCGCTTTCTCACAATAATTAGATTTTGTGTGTGTCTAGTTCTGGCAATTCTATGCATGAACTACTGTGAAGGTATCATATAGGAAGGAATTTCTTCAGTGGACTTATGAAATCTACTTCATGTATGCCACTGTAATGTCTGTAGACTTTACTGTGAAACTTTTTGTGTGCTTGCATGGCTATATGCATGTGTTTGTATATGTTAAATGTATATAAATGATAAAGCATACGCCTTAGTAAAAAAGGTAATACTTAAGCAATATCACATGAGAGGGAGTGCTGTATTGTGGAATATAGGACGGCTGTGATGTGGTCGAAGACAACAAGGGTGCTAAAGTTCCACAAACACCATTTATTATGAACGGTCTGATTATGATTTATTTTTTTATTTAACCAGTTAAATAGTTCCAGTCTCCGTGCCTGGTGGAGCTAGTGACTGACAGTTAGCAACAGACAGTCATTGTAATTAACAGGGGTGAAAGTATTTTTAAATTCTTAACGATACCATGTAGCCAAAAGGTTAGGAAAGTAAAGTTTCTGTTAATATTTCCACCTTTTAGATGATCAACTCTGTTATCCCTGTGTTCTTGTCAACACACACCACGTAGGGCCCTCGATCAGGGGTGGGAGAGTGATTTGGAATTGAGCCTTGTGTTCAAGCTAGTTGGCTTTGTAGCCATAAATAGAAGAACAAAGAAAAGAACAAATAGGTTGAGATGTGATTTCAAATGGTGTAAAAGTAGTTATTAAGGAAACAAAGTGTTATTTAAGATGAAATAACGTTATCGGGTGTGTTATGTTGAAAGTTCTTCTGTGAATGGTTTTGAATGCGATTTTCGTCAGGCAGTTGCTTTCTCCTCAGTATGAGGGGCCGTGCAGACCTACAGTACTTTCACCCATGCAGACGCCAGAGCACTTGGGTGGTGAAATGATGCACACAGTTAAATGTCCCAGTACCGTTACCATCCATTATCAGCACTCATGGAACTGCTTAGCTGGAACTACAGTAATTGCTGTGTAAATATACTGTACATGAAGCATAGTCTAATATGTAAAGGTATAGTTATCATGGCATAATTGCTTGTCACTTGGGTGGTACCTGAAAGGCCTTCTCTTCTTTAGATGCAAAAGCAAATGTAATGTATCGTTAAAGCTTTATTTAGGTGCATAATCAGCCCTTATAGACCAAAGTTATACCGTTTCCTACATTTACTGTGTTTGCCCATATAAAGTACCCGCCAATTTACTGAATTACCATTGTGTTTTTACTACTTATTAGGAGAAGTTATTTGTGAGCCTCCAAATAATAAACTGGATAGATTCACTGGGACTCTGTACTGGAAAGACAACAAGTATTCTCTGGACAATGAGAAAATGCTGCTGAGAGGGTGTATGCTCAGAAACACTGAATGGTGCTTTGGCCTGGTCATCTTTGCAGGTAAAGTCTTTTTTGCAATCATTTAATTACTTCTAGTGGCTTTATCTGTGCTCTTCCATTCAAGCACAATGTATTCGGTCCTTTGGATTTAGTTATGAATGTTTAATGAATAATAATGATTGGTGGTGTGCAACCAAAAATGGTGTGACCATGCTTCTTTTAATTCATTGTGGTTAAATGTAATGCACAATTGTGTGTGTGTGTGTGTGTGTGTGTGTGTTTATTGTAAGGGCTCCAAACCAAGCTGATGCAGAACTGTGGGAGGACGAAATTCAAAAGGACCAGCATTGACAAGTTGATGAACACTTTGGTCCTGTGGGTGAGTACTTTACATGCAGGGTTTTGTCCGCATATTGTGTTTGAATTAATCATAGTGTTAGAAATGAGTTCATTTTGTGTCTGCCTGTGCAAGCTGAAAGCTTGTATCAGCTGCCTGAAAAGAAAATAATAAACAGAAAAAATCTGCAGTAAGAGCAATTACTGCTTTCACATTCAGTCTATTGTTGATAGGCTTTTTTTGGTTTGCAGATCTTTGGATTTCTGATCTGCATGGGGATTATTCTGGCTATCGGGAATACCATCTGGGAGGAAAAAGTTGGGAAAAACTTCTGGGAATACCTGCTTTGGGGCGAACTACTAAACAATGCTGTCTTATCCGGATTCCTTACTTTCTGGTCTTATATCATCATCCTCAACACAGTTGTTCCCATCTCTCTTTATGTTAGGTAAGTGAGTGGCGGTGTAGCAGTGGTGTTTCAGGTATTAAATGCTTTGGGATTCTGATAATGATGTGTAGGGGTTTAAATTCCGGTATTAAACTCAGACAAGGCTCTTAGCCTTTATCAGCCGTTTTATGAGCTCAGTAAGTTGCTTTGGATGAAAGCATTGTCCAAAATGGTATGAGTATTAGAAATGCTTGCAGTAAAGTGGCTTTGCTGTCTTCTACAGCATTAGTTTTTTGTTGTTGGTGGTGTTTTACCTCTGGGATGAAACCCAACAGGGAGTGATGCCTCCTTACAGAGAAAAATTGATTCCAGTCAGACCTTGTTCTATCTAATATTGGTTGCTGATTATAGATACCACGACAGGACAGAGATATTTTTTCAAAGCATCTACACTACCTGCTCTAAAAAAGTCACACACTTTAAGATTTCTTTAACTCACCTTTAGCTTTGATTAAAGACAGTTCACTTGGTAGCTAGTTCATGTGTGAAAAAGATTCCTCATGTTTCCAGTATGACTCTTGTACAATCCAGTCCGGCAATATGCCTGTGCCATCAGGGATCCAAAACTCCATAGATGTGATAACCTGGTCATTCAGTACATTTAGGTAATCAACTGACTTCATTTTATTGCCACATAACCTTACTGAGCCAAGACCTGATCATCTGTAGTAACCCCAGATTATAAGACTGTGTCCAGAGGCTTGTACGGTGGCCACTATGCATGATAAGCCATCGCTTCATGCACTTCCCTTCTTGCACCCTGATGCACCCATCGCTCTGCGATAAGGTCAGTCTGGAGTCATCAGATCACATGACTTTTTTCATTGCTCCATCTATCTTTATGCTCCCTAGCGAATGGTGGTGTTTTTTCTGATAAGCCTGACTAACAAGTGATTTTCTTATGGCCACACAGCTGTTTAACCACAGTCCTCATCACACTGAGAGTTCTCATCATTTGTTTGTGTCAGAAGATGCCTATATTTTTACTGTTAAACATAGACATGTTTTTTACTGTTGATTTATTTATCATGCAAATAAAAAAATTGACAGTTCACCACTATTCGTGTATAATTAATTAATTAATTTAAAAAAATTTGGCTAGGCAGTTTATTTTAATAGCTTTTGTAGCCAACAGCTGCCAACATGTTAATAGCCAAGTATGTGACTGCAGTTTTATCAAGATTTACCATAGAAAAGAATCTGCGTTGCTCAGGTTATCAAATGAAGTCCTCTGAGATCAACTATATAACACTTCCTGGCAGTCATTTTTAATTTGAAACTTTACATTTTTGACACTGTGTGGAGAGAATTGCTTTGATGAGTGAGATCTGATAAGAATAGACAGACTGATTTGAGAGAATAGTAGCTCACATAATATGTCAGAATGCACATCAATCCTTAAAGTGGATTTGCTACAACAATAAGAGACTACACCCTTTAGTCCTGTCAGCCATAAGCAGAAATCTGGGCACAATACAGTATGCACAGGAATACCAAAAATGTATTTGATGATGTATAAATGTTCACAATTTTTGTGCATTATGTCACTGTCAATTGATTTACTGATTGGATAATGGCATACATAGTCAATAGTATATTGTTCCTATTAAAGTGGCCAATGAGTGTAAGTTCATGCTTTTAATTACAACCAGGTGCTTTTACTCTATGCAGTGTTGAGATACTGCGTCTAGGCCACAGCTATTTCATAAACTGGGACCGCAAGATGTACTACAGTTCTAAGGACACTCCCGCTGAGGCAAGAACCACCACACTGAATGAGGAGCTGGGCCAAGTGGAGTTCATCTTCTCAGATAAAACTGGGACCCTCACTCAAAACATTATGGTCTTTAATAAATGCTCCATCAATGGCAAGACATATGGTGAGTATTTGCTTTCAGATTTCATACTCACACAAATAATTTAACTTGTCTTTTAAACAATCACACTTGACAGTGTTAACTGTTATTTATCTATTCATAGGTGATGTATATGATGAGTTTGGACACAAAGTGGACATCACAGAGGTACAGTTTACAGTTTAAAATATCTTGATCTTCGATCAAGATCCAGAACACAATGTGAAGCAGTCGATCACTGAAGAGATACTGAGTCACCTCAGTTTGTTGTCTCACTGTTTAGAAAACACCATGTGTGGATTTTTCCTTCAACCCACTAATGGACCGGAAGTTCCGTTTCTATGACAGCAGCCTGGTGGAGGCCATTAAACTGGAGGAGCCGTTGGTGCAGGAATTTTTTAGGTTGCTAGCTCTGTGCCATACGGTCATGCCTGAAGAGAGGAGTCAAGGTAAATTTCACCTCATCAAAAAGATTGTTTTAGTACCTTTTTTCTTTTAGTATAAATGTTTTTGTAGCCTTTTCTTAAACCTTGAACCAGACTCTGCTTTTGCAATGAAGCCTATTGTTGAAACCTTGCTAGGGGAGCTGGTGTATCAGGCTCAATCACCAGATGAAGGAGCCTTGGTTACTGCAGCTCGCAATTTTGGCTTTGTGTTTCGAGCCAGAACACCAGAGACCATTACGCTGTATGAGATGGGCCAACCTGTCACCTACCAGCTTCTGGCTATACTAGATTTTAACAATGTCCGGAAGAGAATGAGTGTTATTGGTGAGCCCTGCTTTATTTACCTATGTACATAATGGCATTTTGATTAATTGAAGATATTTAGGTAGCTTATTGCTTGATCACTGCTCACTGACTCTCACTGTTGAAATGCATGTGTGAATGTTAGGGGTGCCCACCATCCAGTAAAATCGGAAACTATAAGACTGATTCCATATTGAACTGATACGGGAAACTATTTGCTCTGTGTTTTTGAGAATCAAAAAGAAGTCTATGGAAGGGGAAATATTACAGTTTAGACTACTATTACAGAATCCCCAAACAGCTCATATACACATACTATAGAATGAACTTGTACTTGTGGTGAATTTTCTCATGAATGAAGGTGTAAGACCAATTGTAGCCCCATAAAAAAGAAAGACCAAAAATAGCTAACCATCTGTACATCTCCCCACCCCCATCCCCCATCCTTTATATTCATTTCACGGAGCTGGCACCCCTAGTGGAAGTCCCTCT
The DNA here is from genome assembly GCA_028565275.1 of Leiocassis micropogon. Lineage (NCBI taxonomy): Eukaryota > Metazoa > Chordata > Actinopteri > Siluriformes > Bagridae > Leiocassis > Leiocassis micropogon. The sequence goes on from JAOVVA010000010.1 coordinate 12,362,933, forward strand.
TGACATCAACACACCAAAAATAAGGAACAGCAATTTACAGACTCAGACCAAAATATCCATAATCCAAGGAGATTGGGACACAAATAAGTCTGTAGCAAATAAGACTCAGATGTGATGCATCAGATGTCTCCTGCCTCTAATGCATAGAGAATGATGTGATGATTTGGGGCAGCATGGTGGCGTATAGACAGTACAAGCAGATTTTTAAGAGGTGACAGAAAACCAGAAAAAAATATCATGAAGAAAGTATGCAAACAAGAGATCGCACCCAGAACCCTGGAACTTTGAAGTAACGTGCAACGCCACCATGCTGAATGATGTATTAATGCCTTGTGTCCACCCCAGGACCAGTTTATTTAAAACTAAGATAATTACTTTACATTTTTTTTTTAAATGATGCGATTTTCAAGTTTTAATAGAAAGCTTTATCTTTTTGGCTTAATTTGTGACTGAGACAATTTACTGTGAATTTGAGAGAACTAAAAGTAATAATTGTCTTTTGTATCCATTTTATTGTAATCCAGGAGTTACCTGGCAGATTTTTTCCCCCGGAAATGCACCTTCAGCTATAGAAATGTACAAAAAACGCTATATGTTTCACTTTGTGTGCATAATGTAACCATATTTAATAATTTCCAAAAATTATTTTGGAATATTATTATTTCATAAAATATCAGCTATTGAGGTCAACCAGCAACTTTCACATGTGCATCATTACATACTATTACAAAGTGGCTGACTTTTTAAATGTCCAAACAGTAGATTTTACAGACTGTAATCCTGCAAAAAATATAATATATGTTTTGTGTAATTTTGTGTTTTATGTGTTGCTTTGTAGTATAACATGACTAGGTAAACACTGTAATATGTTTTGTCCTTTCTGTAATACAGTGAGAAATCCGAAAGGGCAACTGAAGCTTTACTCGAAAGGAGCTGACACAATCATTTTTGACAGACTAGACCCATCTAATGAGGATCTCATGCACACTACCTCAGAACATCTTAATGTGAGTTTATTCTAGTTCCATTAAATACTTCATCTACTAAACACTATCCAAGTAAACCTTATGAAATATTCACAAAAGTAATTTATATAATGGTTTATTTTTTATCTCAAACCAGCACCTTACTGTAAACTCCCACAAGTGCTAAGGTAAAGAAAAGACTTACTGTGAGGTGTTTCCTTTTACAGACTGTCACTGTGGCATCTGTCATTAAATTCATTTTGCATTTATTAAGAGAGCAATTAGCCTTCATTCACTCAAGAGAAGAATCTACATTTAATGCTCCTCAGGCAGAGAATAAATAACAATTATGTTTTTATTAGCAACAAAACCATGAAATGAAATATTCAGTTGTTGATGTTTTCCACAGACGATTTTATAGTAAAACCATATCAGATACATCTACTGTATCTAGTCTTTAAATGGGTTTAAATACTTTTTTTGGTTTGACTGTAAGATTTCATCATCTTAATTGATCTGGCCATTAAATTTGTCTTTGGTAAAGGAGTTTGCTGGTGAGGGTTTGAGGACGTTAGCGCTGGCCTACAAGGATTTGGATGAGGACATGTTTGATGAGTGGATGAAGAAGCTGCTGTTTGCCAGCACATCACTGGAGAATAGAGAAGAGAGACTCGGGGCTCTCTACGAGGAGATAGAACAGGATCTGATGGTAAGATCATTTGAAAAAAGAGCAAGCATCAATATGAAGTGTCATGGGAAAAACTTGGACCAACACAAGCTACCTACAGTTCTGGAACTTTGAACCCCATTGTTCTTTCATAGCTCAGTTTGAATTGGTGAAGGTGGAGGTGAAGAGCACTGTTTAACACATCACTCCAAAAGATCCCATACCGTAGGTCTTAATAATGTTAAGAACTGTGAATGTCAAAGAATTTGATTTATATCATGCTTCTTATACTCATTAAACAATTCAGTGTGTTATTATTCTCTATGGATGGAATCACTGGCCTCTTAAGAAAGACCACTCCGATTGGGATAAAAATGTTTAGTGATAAGAAAAATGCAAAAAAGAACTTTTTTTGATTTGCAGTGACTCTTCTCTCTAAAAGACAAATTGATCCAAAATATCCCATACCATAATAGTGGTTTGTTTCTTTATCATTTGTAACATATCTGCATATATTATGTGAAAAAGATGAAAACCTGCTTGTTTATTGAAAGAACACATGCTGTACCTTTTTTTTTTCTACACAAGCTTCTTGGAGCTACAGCCATAGAAGATAAACTGCAGGAAGGAGTGCCAGAAACCATTAGTTGTTTGACTCTGGCCAATATTAAGATCTGGGTGCTCACTGGGGACAAACTAGGTGAGGAACAGTGCATCATTGGATAAATTGTTATAGATCCTTACATTATGTAGCAGTGTTCATGTAAAACCCGAATGTAGCATAACCGTTTCAACTTGTTTCTTATGTTTTAGAGACAGCAATGAATATTGGATACTCCTGTAACATGTTACGAGATGACATGAACGAGGTGTTCATAATCTCAGGTCACACTCTGCTTGAGGTTCAGCAGGAGTTGAGGTAACTTGCATTAGTTTAGCCTTTTTGAATGTTACAGTGTTGTTTTACATGCAGCACACAAGGTCAGTTTAGCTAATTTTGTGCGAGCTATTTCAGTTCTTTATTCTGATTCTTGTTTTTGATTCATGCTCAGAAATGCCAGAGAGAGAATTGTGGGTCCTAACAAAGAGACGTTCGGAAGCGGCCGAGACTTGAGAAAGAGTGATATGTATGCCAGTGACTCTGTGTTTGAAGAAACCATTATTGCTGAATATGCACTTATCATTAATGGACACAGCTTGGTAAGGAGTCTTATGTGGTGTTCCTTTTCTACAAAAGCTGAACAGTTTTTAAAAATGATTTCCTGAATTTGTATTTACAAGATCCTTCAGCCTTCCTTGAACTTTCTGTTTAACCTCCAGCCTTGTGAATTAATATAATATATGCAGTAGTCTGGAAAGAACTCAAATTTCCCTTTGGCTGCATATGTGCAAATAAGACACTAATTTCCTTTCATGAATGCCTGTGGTTTTCCCAACTACTGTATATATGGCAGAAAATTAAGAAATGACCATGCAAAGGGTTTTCCCAGACTGCCACACATTTATAAACATATACAAATAAATACAAGAGTGAAATCCTCAGAAGCAACTTAATACCGTTGTGGTTATCCAGCCATTACTAATAGCATGCTGAGCATATTGAAGTTCATAGTGATGTTAAAGCAGACTTGAGTTGCAAATCTCACAGCAGCCTGATCTCTGGTTTCTGTTCTACAGGCCCATGCACTGGAGGCAGACCTGGAACAGATTCTGTTGGAAGTAGCCTGCTTATGTAAGACTGTGATCTGCTGTAGAGTAACTCCTCTGCAGAAAGCTCAGGTGGTGGAGCTGGTCAAGAGGCATAAAAAAGCTGTTACACTGGCCATTGGGGATGGAGCCAATGATGTCAGCATGATCAAGAGTAAGACTAATAATGCATTCAGTTGTGATACTAGAATATAACCTTACATGAACACTAACATTGTGATACACTAGCCGCATTGGAAAACATAGGTCTAAAATCAGACAATTACTGATTTTATCTAAGTTTTATAGTGCATACAGTGCCTTGAAAAAGTGGCATTTTTCATGTTTTGTTACATTATAACCTGTAAATTATTTTTTAATATAAATTTTATGTGATGGATCTGCACAAAATAGTCGAAGTTGGTGACGAGAAATGAGAAAAGTATATATAATAAAAAGGAATTTGAAAAATTTTTAATCTGAAAATTGGCACAGACCCTAAAGGAGCTGCAGAGTTCCACAGCAGGGACTTGGTGTATCTGTGCATGGGATCACAATAAAGTGTACACTCCATAGAGCTGTGCTTTATGGAAAAGCCATTACTTAGTGTTAAAAATAAGAAGGCATGTTTTCAGTTTGCCAAAAGACATGTAGGCGACTCCCCATATGTATAGAAGAAGATTCTCTGGTCAGATAAGACTAAAATTTTATTTTTGGGCTACCAAGGAAAGTGCTATGTCTGAAGCAAACCCAACACATCCCATCACCATAAGAACACCATCCTCACAATAAAACATGGTGGTGGCAGCATCATGCTGTGGGAATGTTTTTCAGCAGCAAGGACTGGGAAACTGATCCGAGTCGAGGGAAAGATGGATGGTGCTAAATACAGGGATATAAGCGGAAACCATCCAACATGAAGGACCTGGAGCAGTTTTGCCTTGAGGAATGGGCAAAAATCCCAGTGGCAAGATGTGGCAAGCTTATAGAGACTTATCCAAAGCGACTTGCAGCTTAAATTGCAGCAAATGGTGGCTCTACAAAGTACTGACTTTAGGGGGGTGAATAGTTATGCATGCTGAAGTTTTCTGTTATTTTGTCGTATTTGTTGTTTGCTTCACAATAAAAAAAAAATCACATCTTCAAAGTTGTAGGCATGTTCTGGAAAAAAAATTATGCAAACAATCCATTTTATTTCCAGGTTGTGAGGCAAGAAAACATGAAAAATGCCAAGGGGGTGAATACTTGTGCAAGGCACTGTATCATAAATAATACAGCCACTGAATATCAGTTTTGTCCTCTTAATAAGCCTATGACAATTCCCATGTCAATTTATTCAGAAGTGTTATATATGAAGCAGTGGTTACCTAGGTGATATGTGGTGAACTTCTGTTTTCTTCAGCGGCCCACATTGGTGTGGGTATCAGCGGGCAGGAGGGCATGCAGGCTGTTCTGGCCTCGGACTATTCCTTTGCCCAGTTTCGCTACCTACAGCGCCTCCTGCTGGTCCACGGCCGTTGGTCCTATCATCGCATGTGCAACTTCCTTTGCTACTTCTTCTACAAGAACTTTGCTTTCACACTTGTGCATTTCTGGTTCGGGTTTCTATGTGGCTTCTCTGCACAGGTAAACGCTTAATCTTTCCAGTGAATTCCATCTGCAGAAATATTGTGAAAATATTCATGATTTATTCTTTGGATTGTTTTGCAGACTGTGTATGACCAGTGGTTCATCACCCTGTTCAATATAGTCTACACATCTTTGCCTGTTCTTGCAATGGGCTTGTTTGACCAGGTTAGAAAGCTTGCATCTAGTCCCAGAATAGTAAATTTAATAAGAACATAATACAATAATAATGTTTCTTTGCTTTCTGACAGGATGTGAATGAACAGTACAGCCTGCGCTACCCTAACTTGTACCAGCCTGGGCAGTTTAATCTCTTGTTCAACAAGCGCAAGTTCTTCATGTGCACCATCCAGGGGGTGTACACTTCATTTGTCCTCTTCTTCATCCCCTATGGGGCATTTCTGTCTGCTGTGCGAGATGATGGGTCCCACATATCTGATCAGCAATCCTTTGCAGTTACTACAGCAACCTCACTGGTCATCGTGGTTAGCGTCCAGGTAACAGTTTTTATATTGATTATATATACAGTACTGCGCAAAAGTCGTAGGCAATATATTATCTTATAAGTTTTGTTATACGTATATGTTTATCATATCTGCATTATTATGTAAAAAACATTAATATTTCCAAACATAACTTAAATATTAAAAATAAATAACATTGCAGAAGAATATCTGCATTCATGTGAAGATAGCAACATGTTACATGACAGACCAGTTTTTTGTTTTGGAAACAAAACCTGATGTAGGCTCCTTAGATTTGGATGGAAATAGAAAGGAGAAAGAGTGACAAAGTTACCAGGAGAACTCTGGCATATTCTCCAGCACGCACAGTAAAACCTCCAGCAATTTTACTTATAAAACTGCACAAGCCTGTATCTAACTCTTTTATTACTCTTTAGTGCTCTTTATAGACCAGGGGATCAGCAATAATGACAGCAATGTTGTTAGAAAATTAACAAATCCCCATATCTGTTAGTGATATTACAGGTTTTTGACGAAAAAAGTGATGAGTTTCTCTTTCAGATTGGTCTTGACACAAACTACTGGACTGCTGTGAACCACTTCTTTATAGGGGGTAGTCTGGCCATGTACTTCGCTATACTGTTTGCAATGAACAGTGATGGCATCTTCAAGGTATTTCCAAACCAGTTCCCATTTGTAGGTGAGTGTACCACCTTGTATGCTTGAGTGCTTGTATCCTGTCAGAGAGCATAGCATAAGGAGCTCCCAGCTGATGTTTTTAAAAAAAAAAATTTATTCTAGGAACAGCACGGAACACTTTAAATCAAAAAACTGTCTGGCTTGTGATTCTCCTCGTGACAGTGGTGTGTGTCATGCCAGTAGTAGCCGTACGCTTCCTCAGGACAGACCTCCATCCTACACAAACTGACAAAGCAAGTATATAAAATTGAAATTCAAGTGGTTTGTTTTAGTTCATGCAAACGTAAACTGATGTTCTCTCCTCTGTAGGTGCGCTTGCTCCAACAGGCCAGCAGGAAACAGGGGCCTCAGGAGCAGAATCTGAGACGAGTGCGCAGGACCAGTTCCCGCCGCTCTGCCTACGCCTTCGCCCACCAGCAAGGATATGGAGAACTCATTACCTCTGGCAAGAACATGAAGGTCCATACTTCCTCCACTTCAGCGTTCCCTGGCTCATCTCCAGAGAGAAGCAAAAGCAGTACCAGCTGGACAGAGGACATGGCAAAAAAGGAAACGGACACAAACCATACAACAGCTGCTGAAGAGACTATGTATTCTGGAGTTATAGAACACCCCAGGAGTAGAAGAAGGCACAGCCTAGAGACAGTATACACAGTCTGATCGACTGGCAGACAACACAAGATGTAGGGTAAGCTAAAAAAAAAAAAAAAAAATCCCAGCTCAGTGAAGGTAAGGGGATACATATTTAGTCATGTCCAAAAGCAGGGAGCAGCACCAGATGAACTTGAAAGTACTGTATAGACACATGACTATATACATAATGAGAATTTAAATTGTTCATGTCATGACAGTGGCTTATAAAACACAGAAGTAGTTTCGTTTGGTCATACAGCAGAAGACGTGGCAGAGATGTCGTGGCACTAAAAGAAAAGCAGCATTGCACAGAAGAGACTCCAAAGAGCAAGCATAATGAAGCACAGATAAGACTCTTTACCTTCCTCATGCAAATTCCCTCAGTGCACTTTCATTTAATTGAGAGTCACTGACTCAGAGAATGCGCTATGTTTCTACTCTATTTGGTTTTCATTTCATTTCCCCAACTGACTGAGACAAGCATGCAGAATTTCTACAAAGCCCTTCATATGCTTCCAGTATCCTACAGAGCAATCGAGGTAACTGCGTGCATCAATTTAATGCAATTAGCTGAGGTACTGGTAGACAGTCCTCTCAGGATTTCTGCTATTTATAGTTAGTCTCAAAACTATCACCAACTTATATGCTTTACAAAACTTTCATACAAAAGAATGAAAGCAATGTTATGACAGGGTTGAAGGCGTTTACAATTATTAATACAATAATACCTCTACTTGAATAATTGTAATGCATAATTGACAACTTGTTATAAGGCTCGATTTCACTTTATTTCTTCTGTTGCTAAATTATTTTAGATATACATGTAGTAAATGTTTGCACATTTAGCATTCCGTATAAAATACCTCAAGAGAGGTTCAAAGAATATTCGTAAACAGAAGTTATGTTACTGCCCTATAATGCTGTAATGTTGATGATTCATAATAGACTGCACAATGTAAGTATTAGACTAGGAAATGAAATTGCTTGTAAATCATGATTAGCGTTGTTGGAACACCGCATGGGCTAACGGTCTTGGTTCTGCCGTTAAGGGGAAAAAAGTAAATCTCCATTAAAACAATCTACAGTACATGTGTATACACTGTTTATTTTTCCATTATACTTCTCTATTGTGTGTATACCATGGTTTAGAGGGCATCTGGTTTCTATACAGACCACAGAATGATAGAAAGAGCAAAAGTGCAGATGATTAAGGTTATAGAGGCTACACAGCTGTGCCTTTCATCCCCTCCACCGACAGTTAAAGCTTTTACTGTATACAGTAACTATACTGTCTACAGAAAGGGTAAGAAATTGGGCATTTGTTTCACTGTCCTTTTACAAAAGGAAAGATTTGTGCCTTTTTGATTTGAAGGAAATAAAGTATATTTTTGAGTTTTGTCCAGTATTTATCTCTCTGCCATCAAGGCCTTGTTTGTGCTTTCCATGTTACAATGTCTTTAGATACCTGATGTACTGGATAATGTTGAATTCTCTTGTTGAGAATTATACGTTTTGCTGAGATTTATTCAAAACGATGAAAATTGTTGAAAGTTCTATTTTTACGGATGTACAGTTTACCTCATTTAATGTAACATGTTAAGAATGTATGAGAATTTCCTGCTGTGAATTTTGTCAATGAAGACCATGCAAACTGTTTATCGTTTTTTTATTTATATGCATGGATTTTATACTATTCATTTTACTATTTATATGAAACATAAAATATCCATTCTGAAATCGTTCATCTCTGTGATCTGTTTACTTGGTTTTTATTCACTTTAATGTGAGCACAGAATGCATCAGTACATACTGTATTTGCTCAGCACACAAAGCTTTCTTGAATTCATAATTAATCTGATATTTTGAAAGAGTAGTTATTTCAGAGTCTTCCACAGTCTTTTAAATCAGGACATAACTTAGGCACATTCCTTACATTATTTAGAATCAGGCCTACGATCTGATGAAATATAAATGGGTTAAAATGGAGTGAAAAGATTGGAAGCAATACAAATATATATGTAAATCTCCCTCAGTTTTTATTCTTCTGTAAAAATAGCTGCTCCTCCTCCTGGCCTTGTTACAAAAAGGCTCTGCTTTAACAGGGCTGCTCGCCGAGAATCGGGCATGTAGTAGCGCTCCTTCACTGTCCGGAGAAAAGAATCCGCCTTTTCAGTGGGTACCATGGAAACAGCACAGCCTCCCCATCCAGCGCCTGTTAACCTGGATCCCACTGAGCCCGCATCCCTGTGGACAATACCACGTTATAGAGTATGTGCAGTTACCTACACTGATCTTATGTCAATGTTATAGTTTCTTTAAACAGAAATGAGGTAAATCATAAGAATGTTGTGTTTTTTTTATTTTTATATTAGGCTTGATTTCAAGGAATATGCAAAACACTGTAATTTCTGAAAATGGCTCCTAAGTGATGCAACAGAAAAGCATTCAACCTATTGTTAGGAGACTGCAGGTTTAAATCCTGATAATACCAGGTGTTTGTGGATGGGAGTCAGGGGGAGCAAAACTGGCTCAGGCTGTCTGGGTGGGAGTAGTGGCGCGCTCTCTCCTCTGTCAGTCA
>JAOVVA010000010.1:12399297-12412527 GCA_028565275.1 Leiocassis micropogon
CCTTTACAATGAAGATCTGTAAAGTTGTTTGGATTTTTACAACATTATTGTTGAAATACACAGTCCTGAAAAAGGGGTGTGTAAAATAATTATATATATTTTTTTTTTGTGTGTGATCAATGAATTGCACGTTTAACACTTATGAATGTTGCAGGTGCGCGAAAACGGCCTAGAAAAGCTTTTGGAGCAATCAAACATCACCCCTCACAAAGAGGTTGCAAGACTGGAAGAAGAACGACAGCAGCTCCAGAAGCGAGTCGAGGTCCATATGCGGCAACATTTTACATTTTTTATAACTTTTTTTGTTTGTTTTTTGTACTCATGTTATAGGAAAATATTTGGTTTCAGTATTTAAATATTCATAAAATTAGGCTTTAATTTGACTTGATCAGACTTGCAAAGATTTTTAAGAGGGTCATTGCTTTGGTGGAGGCCATGGTAATATCACATTATATTACAGAGAGCTCATTTTCCAGAATCGATTAGACTTTTTCACTTATAATGATGTGTAGTTTATAAGTCTCACTCAGCTACTATATTATGTTAAAAAGAATACCTTGTAAGCAGTTATAATCTGTGTTTTAACATGTATTATATTTAAATGACTCCATCTAGAGGATGTTCTCATCCCCATGCACTTGAATTTAGGAAATTACTGTATGCTTTATGTATGCTGTAAACGGGGCTTGTATTATTTCAACGGCAGGCACTCGAGTTGAGAAATAAGGAGCTGAAGCAGAGCGAGGAAAAGGTGAAGGCGGCTAATTCTGAGCTCTGCACCAAGATGAGAGAGATGATTCAGGAGCTAGACCAGGAAAAACAAGAGGCTGCAGAGAGGTAAGACACTGAAGGCTCTATTTATTTTTTTGAAAAAAAGAAGGTAAATCTGCGAAATGTCTTGGATTTACTACTGATGATGTGTGTTCAGGTATGAGAGAACCCAGCAGCAGTACAGAGATGATGTGGTTCAGCGTGTTCACGCAGAACTCACTCAGGAACACGTGTCTCAAGTTGAGCAGCTTACTGCCCAGCATCAACAACACATCCAGCAGCTGGAGTATGTCAGTTTATGTGCAGTAACATCTACCAGATAATCTTTATTATTAAAAAAAAAAAATTGTGTGCTGGTTTTCTATTCATACTGTTATATGTCCTATATTTATTAATTCTGCTTCTAATGATTCCAGTTGTGTAAGCAAACTTTCGCATGCGTCTTCTACACAGGTCTAAATTAACTGACCTAAGTCAAGAAGTACTAGCTGTGCAGGAATGCTACATCTCGGTTTGCAAGGAAAAGGATAAACTTGAAGAAACCCTTCAGAGCAGAATAGATGAGGAGAAAAAGTTGAAAGACATTGAGGTAGCCTATTTTATACGTATAGCAGAATTGCATGCTTTAGTGATTTTTTTTATTTTATTTTTTTTATTTATTTATTTATTTATTTTTTTAATATCATGTAAAATCATAGTAAGCATGTTATTTGTTTTATCCTACTCAGATAAAGAGACGTCAGGCGCTGGAGGAGGCACAGGAGAAGCAGAAAGCAGATTCTGCCTCCCAACACCAGGAGGCTGTTGCTCAGCTTAAGGCTCAGTGGACCAAAGACAAAGAGATGGAGATACAGTTGCAGGTCACTAAGCAGCTAGCCTCTGCCAAAAAGAGCTGGCAGGAAGGACAAAAAGAAGTCAGTGGCAGTATTAGTAAAAACTATGTATTTGGGGAGAAAAAAAGCAAATAATTGTTAGCACAATGTTGTACTGAGTGCTTGAGTTATGTACTCTGAATCTCTTTCACTCAGCTGGAAGAGAAGTGGGAGCGCAAACTGGAAGATGCCATGAAGGAGAAACAAAAAGCCAAATCTACAGAAACACAGGACGGCTCCTCTCAGACGGACACTGTGGATTCTGTGATCCAGGCTTTCTCCTTGGAGGAGCTAGAGGACCGACTTGGGGCCCAGAGGATGGCACTGCAGCGAGAGTCCGACAGCAAGCTGAGCAAAGCGGTGGAGGAGGCTGTGAGGGACAAAGAGAGAGAGATGCATCAGAAACATGTACAGGATATGACATTGCAGGTGTGTTTTACACAGCATGGATATCAGTATTTAGAGTGCTATTTTTGGTCAGGCAAAGGATTAAGTTGCTGTTTGTCATAAGATTTAAATGACTCTCTCAGGGTCTACTAACTCTGAGGATGTATATGAAACTTCATATGATTTTAATATTACCAAGTTGGGCTAATCACATAAAAATTTAAAACGCAGTATGGACCTGAACAATTATTTAATTGCAAAAGCTGCAGTTTATTACAGATGATGTATGTAGAGTTTGTCAGTAATTTCAGTCTTTTTTTTATCATTTTGATTTATTAATTTTGATAAATATTGACAAACATTCTCTTTATTATTTGTGCTGATAATATAAATCCGTTTAAATACGAAATGGTACATTCAATAGTTGCATATAATTTAAATCGCATTGCAAAGACATGCAGGTGTTCCCTTGTGTGTGTGTGCCCTTTTTTTTTAGCTTTAACCTTTTAAATGTTTTTAAAACATCTTTACCCATCAACGACGGGTTCTAACGCTGGTGTAAGTATTAATAATTATAAGTAATAATAATTTGCAGTGGTGTGGTATTACACAAATGCAAGCAGCATTGTCAACTTTTCTTGTTTCGTATCGGCTTGCATCACCCCACTCCGTCAGTGATTTCTTTTTTTTTTTTTTTTTTTTTTTTTTTTAACTACACACCTTATGTTGTATTCCTTACATAAATAACTCTCTCAACAAAACTGTTGCAATCATAGTGACAAGGTAACACTTTGCTGGTATCAATATGTTTACTTTGCGCAAGTTTGTGTGTAAACACAATCTTTGCACCACCTGGTTGGCATGTTAAAAGTGTGGTTGTGGTATTTTCCTCTTTTTATTTATTTTTATTTTTTAATTTATTAATTTTTTAATTTTTTTAATGTCTGGATTGACGTTACCACTAAACTAGACAGACATGAATCAAGAGCAAGTCGTTATAAAAATTTGACTGCACAGTGTGTGTAGTTTTTAAATGGTATCAAAGGAGTTAATTTGATATATGGCCTCACATAATCCTCTTTTCTTACTGCAGCCAAGTGATCACCTGCACCTGTGGTCATGAACTCCTCGTTTTGGCACTTACACTAATAAATTAATCCCATAATGCTTGTGTAGATTCTCAGGATATCACTACACTTTCTTCTTTGTCCTCTTGCAGGTGGAAAGGGCTGTCTCTAGGGCTCGTAATCGCTGGCTCCAAGAGATGTCCTCCCTCCCAGAGTACAAAGACAGTTTGCAGATAGAGAGAGAACAGTGGGTAACTAAACAACAGCAGCAGGTTCAAGATCAGGTAGACTGATTTTTAAAAACATACAAAAGCTGAAACACCCTTTCAAGAACAAACCATCTGGGAGTATGTTAAATAAGTGTTTCAGGCTTTTATTAAAGCTACATGTCTACATTTATATAGACTGTTTTGCAGGATGGATGCAGAATTTAAGGAAAAGCATATTTAGCCCCACTTTGTAATCTAATAATCTCCTGCGGCCCACCCAAACCTTTAATCGCATATCTGATTAACATACAAGATACTATTACTATACATTTTTATTTAACAAAAGAATAATTTGTTTATGGACCTACTACAAAGCAGTGCGGGATAATTCATCTATATAAACATAATGTGGAAAGCAAAAAATATGACATTCAAGTGCATATGGTGACCGGCTAAGCCAGTATTCTAACTGTTTGACTGTCTTTTAATTCTCCATTAACAGCTTTTATTTTGGAATTATTATGGTAATGAATTATGATTTGTCCCTAATGATGACACACAAATTCAAATTTTTATTTGTCACAACCATACATAGTATGATACGCAGTGAAATGCTTACATGACTGTTTGTGACCTTGAAATGGAGAAAGAAAAGGAAGTAAGGAGGCATAAATGCTAATAGGAAAGAATAAAAAATGTAATATCTTGTGTTACAATCAAATAGAATAAAATTAAGTGTAAAGTAGGAATATGTAAAAAATGTAACTGTAAGAAAGTATAAACTGTGTTAAGTATAGAATGTACGATGTTCTGGCAATGAGCTGCAGTGATATTGTCCATCTTTAATGTGCAGTAGTGCAAAAGTAGTCCTTTTGTATATAAACATAAAACCAGAATGTGCAAACATGTATGTTTGTGTGTATGGTCCTTCAGTTCTGTGCAAATGTGGTTATGCTCGGGTTTAAATTTAGTCCAGAGAAATGAAAAATTTCAGGAAAATTAAATCCTATCGTCATTCGCTGATTTCTTAAATTCTGTATCATGTTGAAAAAAGAAAACCTGTTTTTCTTGACCTCTGTTTTAACTCGTACTACCTATGCATTAGTACTTGGTGTTACTTAAGCAGAAGATTTATTTATTAGCTCATATAAAGGCCATTTATATCTGCATCATCCAGGTGTCCTCAGCAATAAAAGCAGCTGAAGAAAAATGGCAGGAGACAATGAGCAGAAAATGCGAGGAGTTGGAGGAATTTGTGCACAGAAACCAGGAGCTGCAGGAGAAGTTGAACTGCCTGAACACACAGCTAGAAAGTTCGGCTGAGGAGAAGAAGGCGCTCCTCCAGGCTGAGCTCTCTGCAGCCAGAGCTTCGTGGAACACTGAAAAGCAGGAAGAGATTTCATGTCTTAAGATGCAACTCCAACGGGACCAAGAGAGCCTAAAGGAAAAGTATAAGGCCCAGCTGGAGAGGAGGATGGAAGTGATTCAAGAGGAGGCTCTCCGGCAGGGGCAAGCACATCTACAGGAAGCCATGCTGAGCAAGGAGCAGGAGTGGAGGAGTCAGCAACAGCTCAAGTAATGGTCGAAGACCTCTGTGACTAGTGAACATTTATCTAAGAATCCTGTTGGTATCATGTAAATATATACACACTGTTTGCTAAACCAGATCAGTACTCACAAAGCAATCTTTTTTTTTTTCTTTTTTTTTTTAGGTTGAGGGAGGAACGGCAGCAGTCTATGGAGGAGATGCTGGCTGAGTTGAAGGAGGTGCTGAAGGAAGTCCAGGAGCAGAGAGAAGTTGCAGAGGAGCGAGATAGCAGGGAAGGAGGTCTAAGGGCCACACTGAGGAACCTGTGCAGAGCCGCACTGGCCAAAGCTGTAGCCAGCACCAGGCAGGATTTGGTGAAGGTTCGTCGTTATCTGGTTCATTTGGAGCAGTGTTGTAGCTGCAGCAATGTTTTCTTATGCCCTGCTCCTTTTGAAAGCATATCAGTTTAACATACATCCACCACATCTTTACCATGTATGAGTTACAATAAACAATTTCATGTTGTTTCCCTGCACTTAAAAAGGTTTAGTTTTGTAGAATGCTTAGTTAGTTTCAAGTTTTATTGTAATATGCACAGTAAAGAAACATGTTCCCCGCTGTACAATGAAATTCTTCCGTTGCTGTCCCCCTAATGAATGCCACTAAAAAAAGTAGAAAATAAGCATATAATAGAATAAAAATTAATATGGTTATAAAAAGAATAGATATATAAAAAAGGATTTATATCAATATGGAATGAAGCCAGAATATGAAAAATATGCAAAAGTATGAAATGAATATAAGCTGTTAAAACAGACATAGTTTGCAAATTACGAAAGTGTTTGGTAAAGTCCGGTATATATGCACGTAAAAAAAAGTTATTCAATCAGACATTGTGTGTTTTACGCTCTAAATGAATATAATTCTGTCAGATATAATTCAACTTTTCATCTTTCAGTAGATTGTAGATCTACTTTTTCATTAGCAAAAAGATTGTGGTATTATATGTTACAAATGTAGTTGTGTGGGTTTGATTATGGATACACCAAAAACCTTAGAGAAAGTATGAGCTAAATTGTAGCCTTTTATTAAGCAATATCGCAAGGAAGGGAAGTGCTGTTGTGATAAATATCTGCGAACATCTGTGAAATGTTATAAAAACTATACATGACTATCTTTTATGTTACAGAGCAGTGAGGAGAAGTTAAGACGTGTGCTGAAGGAAACCCAAGAACAACATGAAAAGGAGCTCAGTCAGAGTTGTATGTGTACTCGTCCTGCTAGAATCAGTTTAAAGATTAATGTTTTGAGGTAGAATAAAAACTTGCATTTTGTGCTTTGCAGGCTCATTGGACCAAGGGAATGAAAAGGTCTGTAACAGCAAGAGTTGTAATGACACCAAGGGCAAGCTCCAGAAGAAAAGTCAGGAGCTTCAGAGGCATCTGGAGAAGGCGTGTCGTCAGCTGCAGCACACAGTCCGAGAGCACAAGAGCACCCTGCATAAACTCAAAGGTCTTTTGAACTCTTACATATCCTAAATTATTTGACTTTTGTTTATATGTCTTAAATTCTAATTTATCTTTTTTTAATGCAATTTTAGAAGAGCATGAAGAACTTCTGCAGAAAGAGAGGGAAGCCAATGCAAAGGCCATTGAGCAGGCCAAAGTGTCTGCATGCACAGAGATAGGGTTTGGACTTTAAACATATTTTTGCTTAATGAAATATAAACCATTTGTGTCTGCCTTTGGCATTGCATGCAAAGCTGATGTTTAGCTTATGATCTGTTACAGTGGTGCAGTCAGTCAACAAAATCTTCAAGCTGGCCTTGAAGAAATGAATGAACAATATATGAAAGCTGTGCAAAAAATTAGAGGTCTGTGTATTTTAATATTGTATTAGTTTAGACTGCTGTTACCTGATTTAAATTTTTTTGTTTAATGTGCTCGGCATTAAACAAGGTCTGTAATTAACACTGATATGTTGTGCAGGTGACATGCTGCGCTACCTGCAG
Organism: Leiocassis micropogon; assembly: GCA_028565275.1. Taxonomy (NCBI): domain Eukaryota; kingdom Metazoa; phylum Chordata; class Actinopteri; order Siluriformes; family Bagridae; genus Leiocassis; species Leiocassis micropogon. The sequence continues at coordinate 12,406,143 of JAOVVA010000010.1, forward strand.
GAGAGCAAAGAGCGAGCAGCTGAGCTGATTAGAGCCGAGGTCCTGCGAGAGAGGCAGGACACGGCCCGCAGGATGCGCAGATACTACCTCACCTCCCTGCAGGAGCTCCTGGAAGAGGGGGGCCAGACTACTGGGTAAGAGAATGATTTAGCTTTTGTGTTTTTATTTTTGTTTGTTTGTTTGTTTCTTTCTTTTTTTCCCTCTTCCTCAATGGACTGTGGATCTAATCAGAATTTGTTCATCTTGTTAAAATTATTATTAATATTTTTCTTCATCATCTCATCAAATTTCTGTTTTTAAATCTCAGTGCTGAGAAGAAAATCATCAATGCTGCCAGTAAACTGGCTGCCATGGCCAAAGTGCTGGAGACACCTGTAGCTAAAAAGAAACTTCAAAGGACTCAGGATGTACAGGGTACAAATTATTTACTATTTAGTGTTTTTTATTATTACTAGTAATAGTTGTCGTCATTTAAACAGAAACCTCATGTTAATCACAGATCCATCATCAAACTTGAAAGAAAACTCCAAAGTTGACCATCCTGCCAAAGTGTCATGTTCTGCATCAACCCAAAGCCGTTCTACCATAACTGAGTCTGATCAAGTTTGCAGGAATGAGCAGAGGCAGCAGATGAAGGTCCTCACTGAGCCCAGCTCTGCAGCCCAAACACCCAGAATCAAAACTACAGGCAAGACGTCTCAGCCTGACTTCAAGTCTGTGAAGATGAATGTTAAAAGTCCTAAGGAAACTGAACCTGCCACCCCACGGTTACTCCACTCTCATCATCCCAAATCTTTCTCTGCATTCGCTTCGCCCAGTGCACATTTTAACACTGCTGGCTCTTTGAATGTGACATTGAGAAAGCATAGCAGGGAGGAGTACCTGATGAGGACAGAAGCAGGAAAAGCCAGCGACTGTTTTACTCCTCAGGTGACTGTTGAGCCTTTCCTAATTGAAGAGGCGCCTGTGAGAGATGATAGCCAGAGTGACTGGAGTTTATCCAGTAATGGATCTACTTTTACCAACAATGTTCATCTAATCTCCTCCTCCTACTCTAGCAAACGTCCAGGGCCAATTAACTCATTCCCATTGACTGGTCCTGCTGTAGATGGTCTGGACTTTGGAAGCACCGTAGGTGATAACTCTGATGTAACTGTTTACAAAGAGATTGCCAAAAGGCATTCTGGGGTCAAACCCAAGAAGAATGCAAACATTAAAATGACAAAGAGCAGGGAGCCAATCCCAGGCTCTGAGGATGAGGAGATCCATAAAGCATGTCCTAAGAGTTTACTTTCTCAATTTAAAACCTGTCAGCAGGACAGTGGCTTTGACAGTCCGATGTCACAGATTCTAAAATAAAATTGTGTGTGTGTGTGTGTGTGTGTGTGTGTACATTAATTTTAGTCTATGTGAGAGAGAGAGAGCCAGTTGCACTGATTTGACTGAATATATTGATGTTTGTCAGGATTTCTTATTTAAACTGTTTTTGTACTGTCTTTTGTGAATTAAAGTTTTAAAAGCCTTACTAAAATGTCTGATGCTGGTGGTATTACAGTACTTTAAGGCATTTCCATTTAATTCAAAATGCAATTTTATATGTATTAAATGTGATATACTTTTAGACATGTCTTGTGTTATGCTGAATGCAGTTTAACTAGATGTACAGGCTGTATATCGGTAAGAAATCTGTTTTGTTTTTTTTTAGCCCATAGCACAGACATGTACATTCCACTACTCCAACAACTCCACCCCCTTAAAGTTTAAGCTGAAGAATGTGGTTGCCATATTGCAGGAGGATCTGCAGACCATCAAAGCTGTGTAAATAACTGGTTTCTAAATCCTGTTCAGATTCTTACAAAGCTCTGGCTTAGACTGTGGAACAGAGTGCAAGTTTGAGGTGTTCGCATGGCCTCCAAATTCCACAGACTAAAATCTGAACAAGCATTGAAACAAGACTAACGCTAGCCTTCCTTAACAACTAAGTGATTTCATTTAAAAGTGTTTTAATAATTATGAAGTACAAACTTTCAGCAACAAGTTTTTGTGTCAGTGCTGGTCTACATGCCTGTACTTAGGTTATATTTAATTTATTAGTACCAGTAAGTGGTTTTATTTTTAAGCGGTACAAAAGCAGGAACACTGGCCTCTGTTACTCTTCGTAGTGAATTCCAGGCTGATGTGCTACAGTAACTACAGGCAAGTAGTGCCTGTAGACACCTAATGACAATAACAGTTTGCTACCTTGCTACTTTTTTATTTTTTATTGATATTTATTGAATTTTATTTTATTGATGCATAATTAAGACTACCCAATTTTTTCCATCTTATTAGTTCTTTCATCTTCTCTCCTGCTTATTCTATATACTGGGTTTAAGGAAACTTGGAGCCTATCCCAGGAAACTTCGGGCACTAGACCGGCTCCCCCCTGGATAGGGTGCCAATCCATTGCAGGGCACACATGCATTTTTATTTATTTTTTTTCCCTGCCATATACATACCACACATGCACTCAGTTCACACACTAAGGGCAATCTGTGAACTCCAATTAGCCTAATCTTTGTTTTTGGATTGTGAGAGGAAACTAGAGTACACGGTGGAAACCCGCCAAGCACGTGGAGAACATGGAAACAGACCTGAGGTGGGAATCGAACCCTCGACCATTGTGGTGCGAGGCCACAGCACTAACAACTAGGCCCCCAAGCTGCCTTTATCTTATTGAAAGAATGCCAATTTGAATGCACAGATAGTGTTTGTTTTTGTAATTTTACAATATAAGTGTATAATGATACATTAATCAGCCAAAACAATAAAACCACCTTCCAAATACTGTATTAGTTAGGTTCCCCTTGTGCCAACAAAACGGCTCTGACCTGTTGGTGTAGACTTCACATGACCGCTGAAGCTGTTCTGTGGTATCTGATGTTAGCAGCAGATTAAAGTCCTGAGGTGGCGCCAGCACAACTCGCAGATGCTTGTTCAGATTTTAGTCTGTGGAATTTGGAGGCCATGCGAACACCTCAAACTTGTCACGTTCCTTAAACCATTCCTGACCAGTATTTGCAGTATGTCAGGGCACATTATCCTACCGAGATAGGTGGTAGATATTAAAGTAACATCCACATGAATGGCAGGACCCAAAGTTTCCCAGAAGAACATCACCCAAAGCATATCATAGCCTTCCCCTGCTTGACTTCTTCCAATTGTACATCCTGGTCCCATCTCTTCCAGATTTCAGTGGTGCACTCTGGTGGCTCAGAGGTAGGTGTTTCACCTGCCATGTGGAAGGCCCGGGTTCGATTCCCAGCCACTGGATGCAAACCCGGATAAAATGGGAGGGTTGCGTCAAGAAGGGCATCCGGCGTAAAACCTGTGCCAAGTTGTTGTGTGGACTGGATATTCCGCTGTGGCGACCCCTTGCCGGGAGCAGTCGAAAGACCAACAACAACTCTGACTGATCTGTAGCTCCATGGCCCACACATCAATGAGCATTGCCTTTTCTTGCACTACTTTTTTATAAATACTACAGACTGAACACTGCAGACCAGAAACAACCTAACATATCTGAAGTTTTGAAGTTGGTCTTACCCAGTCATTCAGACTTCACAATCTGGCCCTTGTCAAAGCTTTGAAAATCCTTTTGCTGGCCCATTTTTTCTGATTCCAGCACATCAACTTTGTTGTTAACCTTCCTGCCTAATTTATCCCACTTCTAGATGCCATTATAGCGAGATAATCAATGTAATCCACTTCTGTATATATAATATCTAAAAATTTTATATTATTTTTTATAAAATTTCTAATAGAACCCTAGAACATCTTTATATTTTCCTAAATGATTTTCTTAAAACCAAGAAAATTCTAAAATGTGATCGTTTTTTTTTTTTTTTGTCTTTTCTGTGCGTTTGGTTCTTTCTTTTTAATATCACAACTTTTTGGTTAAATCTCTTAAATTTCAGTTTTTTTAAAAAAAAACCTGTACATATAATAACCTAACAAAAAGAAGTCCAGTTGACATGACTCAACTTCCAGTTAATCTGTAGGCCTATGAAATGAGAGTACATCCAGCAAGATGTTAGATTTCTAGGTGACTATATAAAGAAGAAATCACTATTATTAACTTCCAGTGATCATGATGTTATAACTGATCCGTGTTTATAATACAGTACACCTGCAAACGTTCTATAAATCCTTTACATTATGTTTACATTACAGCATTTGGCAGACACCCTTAACCAGAGTGACTTTGTCACTCTTTGTTGGTTGAAGGTTTAGGACCTTTGCTCAAAGGCCCAACAGTGGCAACTTGGTGGTGGTGAGGGTTTGAACACTGGAACCTTCCAATCAGTAGTCCAATGCCTTAACCACAGACACATTCCCGGAATCTATAAGGAATACAGGAAGAGGCCTTGCCCCTGTATTTTTTATATAATACAGTTGAGTTATTATGGAAACCTGGAATGTGTCTTAATATTTATCAAAATAAATTTCTTAAAAATGGAATAAAAAAAAAATAATTCTCTTTTGTGTGTTTGGTTCTTTTTTTATTTTTATTTTTTATTTCGCAACATTTTGGTTAAAAGTCTTGACATTTCAGGTTTTCTAAATCTGTAGGCCTATAATTTATGAATTTAATACTGAGAAAAAATACTGAGATAGTACATCCAGCCAGACTTTAGACTTCTAGGTACCAGTGTAACAAAATAATGACTATTATTCACTTCCCCTGTCTGTGACCAGGATGGTATCACTGATCCGTGTACTGTATATAATATAAATGTTCTATTAATTCCTTATAGAATGCAATTCAGTGTGGCTTTTCTTAACCTGTAGTCCTGTGATTTATGTATTTTATAAAATATTAAGATAATATATCCAGCCGGACTTTCTGCAAGTTAGCAGAAAAGGAAACCCGAACAGATAAAGCAGGTCTTTTAAACTTCATCACTGCACACTGCGGTTTTGACTGAATTCTGATTGTGTAACAAACTTGCGAACTAATTCCTCCCCCGAGTGGATTTGGGTTTGAATCTGGCAACCCCGTCGCGCGCCCTCGGGTCAAGCGGTGTTTCCTCCCATCTGTCCTGTCCGTCTGTATCTGCGCGCTCGTGCTTCCCGCGCCGTCACTTTCCTGCTCTTTCACGTGCGCTTCAGGTTCATTCGCTTCATGGCCTTGTACGTGTGGTTTAGTTTGCTCGTGGCCGGTGTGTGCGCGCTTCCCGCGCTGCTCAGCGCTCTGTGTCCGTACTTGCTGCAGGACTGCGCCTACATGCTGCGCGCTGCGCGCTTCGGTCTGCGCCTGGAGCGCTACAAGAGGAGAGCGCGCTTCTACAGCATTCTCGACTGCTTTCTGGATGCAGTGAGGAAACATCCTCATAAACCCTTCATCCACTTCACGGGAGAGACGCACTCGTACTCGGACGTGGACCGAGAGAGCAATAAAGTGGCCCGTGCTCTGCAGGACGTGGCCGGACTGAAGCAGGGTGACGTCGTGGCCTTGTTCTTAGGCAACGATCCTCGCTTTATCTGGATCTGGCTCGGGCTCGCTAAACTCGGCTGTGCTAGTGCTTTACTCAACTTCAACATCAGATCCAAATCCCTCCTGCACTGCTTCTCCTGCTGTGGTGCAAACGTGCTCGTAGTAGACGAAGGTAAACGTTTCATTCATTGAAATGAGTACTGAATGTCTCCACACACAGGGCTTTACACCACTGCTTCTCGTGGATAAGTTTTGTCACAGTGCTGCAAATCATAACCAACCAACCATCATCATCATCACCAATGTGTTTATTATTGGGTTTTTATAGTTACCATTGTGTTTGACTGGTCGGTTGAATGAATTCATAAACTCTTTAATCAACTTGGACCTAATGTTATCTGTAAATGATGATGATAATAATGATGATAATAATAATAATAATAATAAAAAGCTCTTTGACTTCATTAAACGACAGAATATTCTTTGTACACATTTGAATCACAATGTTTCAAGTGCTGGAGATAAGATTCAACAGTTAAACTGGCATTCACACTTGTCTCACTTGTTCATCAAGTCAGGCACAGCTATTCCCACGACTTTGGGCCAAAATTAAAATGGGCAAAAAGGGTTATGCAAAATACAAATTTGTAACTTGTTTTCCACTCGAACAAGTAAAGAAACTCACCATTTCTTTACGAAAAAGTTTTCTTTAAAATTAGTTTCTCTCCTAACGCTATTGATCTTATGGATCCTCTACAAATGTATAGTTATGTTCAAAATAATAGCAGTGTGTTGAAAAAAGTGAGTAAAGCTCCATATCCGTATAATAACTTTTAATTTAAATCACACAAATGCACTGGACACCCTGCACGTTCTATTCTGAATCACAACATGAAGAAAAATGTGCTA
>JAOVVA010000010.1:12412627-12446100 GCA_028565275.1 Leiocassis micropogon
TGATGAAAATTACAGGCCTCTCTCATCTTTTTAAGTAGGAGAACTTGCACAATTGGTGGCTGACTAAATACTTTTTTGCCCCGCTGTATATGTTAGCTTAATAAATGTTTCCTACTTCAGACAATATGTTTTGATTTGTAAATGACCATGGCACATTTTGCGTCTCCTAGAGACTTTCTGAGCATGTGTTCTCTACTTCTTGCATGAAAAGATTTAGCAACACTGGGCCAAATGGCCAGACATGGTTAATTCCACAGTACTCCTCTCAGTGAGCGTTTAGGAAGTTCTTGTATCCCAAGCGTCCTTCACACATATTCTCTCACCTGCCGTAACTCCATATGATCAGGAGGAAAGTAAAGGTGACCTTCAGCCCACAGGACGCTATCATTTAGCTGGCAACTCCTGGTTTCTTTACGCGGCTTCGGGTGTATAGAAAAATAAGGCAAGCATATTCCTTTTGAGGGGGATATCTTAAGACCATCTTCATTTTAATCTCACATGAGGCAAAGATGTGTCGCTCTGGATAACCTAGATTCATGAAACGAAATAATTTCAAAGTGTAGAAACATTAGCTATTATGTCGGGAGCAGCAGGGGATTTTCTTTTACAACATTCTTTTATTATTATTATTATTATTACTATTATATAACAACACAAAATGTTATTGACCAGGAACTTCAAGACATTTTCATCAATTTTATTTGCAATATATTTGCATACATTTTATTTCCAGTCATTTCTTCTCAACTACAACTGACAGCGTCCAAATGTTTGCTTGTGATTGGATTTTACTGTTATTTTTGTCCACTTTTAGATACACAATGAAACACTGAATGTAATATTTTATACTTACTGTAGCCTACACTGTATCTTAGTATCCTGGTGGAGGGAAGTGTCTTGAGCCAAACAGTTCTCTCGGATCCGCACTTCTTATACAGCGGAGAGGGGGACGGAGGAGGCGGTCCCCGGGAGTTATCATGGAAAAAAATAGATCAGTTTGCAGGTTAATAATAGACATCAGATGCTTGGTGGCTTTTGCCCTATTTGGGATGTAACTGTAGGCCATCATGGACAGGTGGAATTACCCAGCATAATATAGTGTAGGGGAAAAACTTTTGCGTAAGATATGAGCAATAAAAAAGCAGCAGTGATTTATTTTATTGCGTATCTGTCTGTTTGCTTATTTGTTTGCAAGGCCTATTGATCAGTTATGTCATCAGTATTGTAATTACACCCCACTAGGCTACTGGAGGCCATTCCAGGAGAAGATGATGACATGGAAGTGCAGGACGCGTTGCGCATTTACGTACTGCTGTTTATTTCTAAGTTTCATATACTTATTATGATTTATAGTGATTTTAGAGATCAAGATACTATTAGCCCTATATCAGGGAGGTTCAATATGTTGGCCATTATAGGCATTGCACTGATTTATTCATTGTCATGGTGATATTCAAGTGGCATGTTTCTAATCATACAGTATGTTTTGTTTTGTTGTTTGTTGGGAGGGAGGGAGGTTGATAAGTGGATATGTATTTATTCCTTCATGTGATTTCTCACAAGATTTGTTTATTTTTATGTGTTCATTTTCCATAGGGTTTCTTCGCCACGTGTCGACTTCGGTTTACGTGCCTAATTCCAGGGCATGTGGACTTTCACTCGATCACATGGGCTATTATTAACAATCACAGCTGAAAATAAAACATGAGTACTATAATAAAACATATAAAGAAAATCAGATATCCTAATAGCTTTCTACTTTTATCTTCCAATTCGCTCAATTTTAGAAATACAGCAGAATTAATTGTTTGGTATAAAGTTGCTGTCATTCCTTCATTTACACTTCATTTTAGTGGAACTCCTCTTTTTCGAGCCAAGTTCCTTCACTTAGATTTGTTCAGATTGCTCTGACATTGAAAGGATTAAAAGTTACAGCATTATGACACCTGCTTAATATTGAGTTGGATCCCCCCTCCCCACCCTTAGTCACCAAAACAGGAATGACTAATACCATTCTAAGGAATCCACCAGCAATTAGAGCTATGTCAGCTCTTATATTGGATCGGACTACATGGGCCAGTCTTCACTCCACATGTTGCTCTAACCTAGTCGTCTAGGCATATCAATTTCCCCCCTTGTCACAGTAACTACAGATACAATATTTCATGCCAACGGCATCTGGAAGAGGGATATATCAGGCAGCAAGTGAACATTTTGTCACTGAAATTGATGTGTTGGAAACAGAAAGAATGGGCACAGGTAAGGATTTGAGTGACTTTGACATCAAATTTTGATAGAGGACTGGGTCAGAGCAACTCCAAAACTGCAGCTCTTATGGGATGTTCCCGTCTGCAGTGGTCAGGACGTACCAAAAGTAATAATCCAAGAAAGGAAAACCTGAGAACCGGCAACATTGTCATCGATGGCCCGTGTACTCTGATCCAACATAAAATCTACTGTAGCTCTAATTGCTGAAAGGTTAATGCTGGTCTCCATCAAAAGGTGTCAGAACACACAGTGCATCACTGTTATGGTGGCACAAGAACGGCCTTCTCAACGTTAAGTGGGTGGTCATAATGTTATGGCTGATCAGTGTATCACGGAAGGAATAGTTTTTTCTTTAATATCTAACCGTATAGCACCACCTAGTGTTCGGCTGATGAGTACCCAGTTAGATTTTTTTTTTTCCACAGGATCCCATCACCGGTCCTGGAGTACCACCTGTCATGCACATTTTTGTTGTTTTTTCTATTTTAACACACCTACTTTAAATCACAACGAGCTGTTAATTAGATGATTCAGGTTGAAACAGGGGCAGGGAGAACAGTCAGATGTGGATATTTAATTTATTTTTTTATTTCTTTATGGAGTATGTCCATAAGGGTGACACAGGAGGAAGCTACTACGTTTAAAATAAAGAGATATCAATTTATCGGATTAAATATAGTTTATTTCAATTTATATGTTCACTGTATGATTTTTTTTTTTTTACACAAATTTATAGAATAGTATGAACTATGAAGGTTGGGAAACCTAGTTATATCATTATATGGTACACTCATTTTTTTACCTCTTATTAAGAGCCAAATATCCTTATTGTATATGATTCCAAACGTGTGGCTGATGTGGCATTAAGTCATTCTGCAGTCCTAATCAAGAGATAAATATCAAATCTTAAGTTTGAAAAAAAGTTTTGTAGTCTTATAAGAGGTAGCCAAGAATGACAAAGGTTATTATCCATAAAATGGTGCGACTTTCACCACTGTTGTGTGGAACTGAACTGGTCAGGTCACTGTAATGTTATTTTCTTTTTCATGCCAAATCTAGTTCCATTGAGATAGATAGATAGATAGATAGATAGATAGATAGATAGATAGATAGATAGATAGATAGATAGATTGATTGATTGATTGATTGATTGACTGATTGATCCCGAAGGAAATAACCATTTCAGACACCGCTATAAAATATCTAAAACAATTCCAGAACAAGACTAAGTGTTAACAATAATCTGACCAGCAGTTTTTACCTGATATTCAGCACTGCAGGGTGCGGTTTGGGACGTCGCCCAGATGTTTCATAGTAGGCGTATTCACCACTGGATAACAGGACACTTCGTGGTTTGTGCAGATGCCAGCACGGAGACAACGTTCCCCATGTTGACAGACACGTGACCTAAAACTGGCGCCTGTGCGCAAAGTTTGCTTCGGGTCAATACAATTATGGGGCCGAATGGTTGTACGAGGTGTACGTGGACTCGGGTGAGAAAGAGTTAAGTCTATTTTCCCGTCGAAGATGGACCCGGTCTGTGCATGCGTGTGTAAACTAGATCGTTTCTGACAAATGACCGGCTCGCGCTCCCTCTTCCAGTTTCCTCGAGGAAGCCACAGTGCGGTGCAGAATTAGTAGAATCAGTTAGGTGGTGGAGTGGTAGGGGGCTACACGTCTGTTACAATCTCCAGAGGTGGGGAGAAACATCTATTCGGTCGTGCAAATTTAATCTTTTTGTGGTCAAGATGGCAAAACTGATCGTTTTGCTTGCGTGCTGCGCGCTGGTTAGTTTGGTCGTCGCGCAGCACGCGCGGGACCGGGTCGCCCCGTGGACGCACAGGATCCAGTGGGAGAATAACGGGCACGTGTACAGCTTACTAAGCACGGGTAGTGAGTACCACTCACCTTTCCACTCCAGGAGGGGATCCCGCGTGTACGTGAGCAGTCGAAGCCGCGCGCACAGCACCATTCCTCCTGAAAATGTGCGAGACGCGTTGGCGCACTTTCGCGCGAAGACGGCGCACTCAGGTGCCACCGGAACGGCGTCCACCATCATGGGGCCGGACGGCAGACAGTATGTCCTGGCGGGCGGCCGCGCTACCGGAGCCAGACACGCACAGGTGGTCGTACCTCGACGGCGTGGAGTCGTGGGTTCACCAGGCGCAAGACGTTACGCCGCCGCGTTAAACCACACGAATTCAGCGCTTCTATCAGAATACTTTGGTAGCGGCGTCCCGAGAAGACCAACCCCGACTGCGGAGAACGAGAACAGCGCATACCAAGTTGTCGGGGCGCCTAGTACAGACATTCAAGAGCTGCATCTGGAGAGCGCAGTGCCCACAAACTCGGAGAGCGTGAACGCGCAGCAGTTCTACCCTTATCCCACGGAGAGTGTCGGTGGTATCGGTGCTACAGCGCCCGGTCTGCTCGTAACAAGCGAGGCAGACCCGACACCCGACAACATGGTCGGCGACGACCCGCGGAATCCACTGAAAAACCACAGGAATAACATTTTCTACAACGTTTATCCATCCGGCGGACGGTCAGGTACCGCGCGCACGCGCCGTCCTCCACCTGGAACCGGGTACGGCACCAGATATTTCCACAACGGTGAGCTGTGCGTCGGGAGGGGAAAAAACATTCACAATATTTTCCTTTAGGAATGATAAAAGATTTAACATAGCACTGTTCATCTCGTTATGTGTGCAGGTCTGCCGGACCTCGTGCCAGATCCGTACTCCATTCAGGCTGGCTCGTATATCCAGCGCATGCAGATGTATGCGCTCCGGTGCGCAGCGGAAGAGAACTGTCTGGCGCGGTAAGTGTGCACTCATTTATTGTGTCCTCCTAAAATTAATGCATTGTATTCCACTGTGTTATTGGTAACATTATCTGAGACATGCATTACTCAAAAATCAAATAGAGATCTAGTAACCAATAAAAAAAAATTAACATCTGTGTAAGAATTATCAGTACAGACCACATTCACAAGACCTGATGTACCCATTAGTCCACTTTTTATTTGTGTTATTTTTTTTCTCTTAAGGTCAGCTTATAGACCATCAGTTAGGGACATCGACTACAGGGTTCTGCTACGCTTCCCTCAGAGGGTCCGAAACCTCGGCACAGCAGACTTTCTGCCCGTAAAACCCAGACACGAGTGGGAATGGCACAGCTGTCACCAGTAAGCATTCTTATACAGTTACCTTTCTCCTGAAGAAGTCTATGAGGAGCCAAAATCACTATTAATCATTGTAAGGTTTAAATATAATAAATGCATTTAACTTTGTGAACATTTCACAGGCATTACCACAGCATGGATGCATTCAGCCTCTATGATTTGTTGGATATAAACACTGGCCGTAAGGTGGCAGAGGGACACAAAGCCAGCTTCTGTCTGGAGGACACTGGATGTAACCCAGGCTTTCGTCGTCGCTACGCTTGCACTGCACACACACAGGTAAATATACGGCACATAGCTATATAACGAAAATAAATACAGACTCACATGAGTGAGGAAAGACCAGGGCTATAATAAAGGTATTCCAAACCTTTTTTGACATAAGTTGTTCGATTGTTCATGTTGGTAGAGTAGCGCTTTTTCTGATACAAAGGAACTACTTAACATTGTCTCCATGACAAGCCATGCATTTGTGGCAACTCTCAAATCCTGTTTGAAAATCCCTTTTGTCACAGTTGATGATCTCTCACTGCACTACAGAATGTTTACAGAGATGATACAGTTGACAAGAGCAATGTGCATAGATGGATGAAGAAGTTTAAAGAAGGGGAAACCAGAACTGAAGACAAATCATACAATAACTATCAACTGTAACAAATGGGATTTTTTTTTTTTTTAGTTGGGTTCCACGATGCCCTGCCTGTGATAGAGACTATGTTGAGTGGTACATTTATATAGAGGAAGGATTGCAATATCAACAGGTGCATCCTATGTTAGTTAATTTAAAAAACAGTTATGCCCACTTTTGCATTACTTTTGGTACAGCCCTCAAATGCTAATGCATCCACATATAACCCTGTGTTGTAGGGTTTGAGCCCAGGGTGCCATGACACCTATGCTGCAAACATCGATTGCCAGTGGATCGACATCACAGACGTTCCTCCTGGTAACTACCTGCTTAAGGTAGGGAGTGTGCTTTTTATTGAATTCAGTACTCAGATATAACCAGTGACACAAACAAAAAAGCTTTATAGCATTGTTATTTTTTCCCCATGTTTGTAGATCACAGTTAACCCAAGCTTCTTGGTTGCTGAGTCTGATTTCTCCAACAATGTGGTGCTTTGTGAGATTTTCTACAGCGGCCATCATGTCGAGACTCAAAATTGCAGGATAGCTAGGTGGGTTCAATGTGTTCTCATTGTACAATTATTCATCAATCATTATGTATCAAACTATCACCAAGCAGACATTTAATAAAAAAAAAAAATCACTGCTGGATTATAATAACATTCATTACATAATTTAATGAATAACTGAGATTTTTTTTTTGTTGTTCTTTTGTCCACAGGAACTGATATTTTGGACAATAGGAAATAATTTCCTCCATATTTCTCATTATTTTGTAAGCTGGCAGTTTATATGTCATTCCTTTTATTTGATTATTCAAAAAATTCAAAAACTTGAAATACTGTTGGAATCATGTGCTATCATAGTTGTACTGTATATCTATCAATTGCTTGTGTTTCTTTTTCATTTTAGTGTAACAAAATATTGTTTGCGGTATTAGAGTACAAATGATAAAATTTTTATAATACTTTAATTTATAGCTTCTTGTTACAAATTTGTGCTTTGTGTTATTTTATGTGTACAGACAAATGCTTTGGAATTCTTTGTATTTATTACCTATGAAAAAGTAAGATTTTTTTTTCTTTTAAGACCTGAGTCTGTTTTTTTCTATTGTGTTTAATTTCCTGACTCCAGAGTAGACCACTAGAAACGATAACTGCATGAAGTATTTCATTCATGCAGCGCAAGAATGCAAGGAGGCATCCAAGAAAAAAAAACAAAAAAACAAAAAGCATGTAGTCTGACTGCGTGTAAGGTCCTGGTGCTAAAGCTGTTTCCCTGATACACAATAAACATTACAGAATTTAACATTGAAATTGAGGTATGTTTCTTTTGGTAGTACATCATAAACCCACCAAGGTCTCATTTGCTTGTTTGAATGAACCGTCAGGGTTGAAATAAAAAGTATCAGGATTGCAAAAACAAACACTGCTGCTGATTAAAATAAAGTCTGACCAAGGCCTTAACTGGGTGAGACAGTAGACCTTGCAGATTTGGGAAATTTTTGCAGAATCAAGGCACTGTGTCTGAGACAAAGTCTTGCCGTTGATTTCCGTTGATGTTCAGCATAGTTGAACTAATATACATTCCCCTATAAGTTAAAAAAAAATGTCAACTAATTAGCGGTTTTCCCTAATGAACATTAACTAACTATCATTATATATCATTCTAAATAGAATTTAACTGTCACAAAATACCAGAATAGAATTTAAGCACAAATACCAGAGCTGTATATCTTTTATAGAGTGACCAGCCATAATATTAACACCACATAACATTAACACTGGTTTTTAAATACTGTATATATCAGTAAACTGGTGACAGGATCATGGGCAGCCAATGATCATTTATGTTGGTGGGGGAAAAGCTCAGTGTGTCTGGTCGGATTGCAAAGAAAAGCCAATGCAGCAAAACTTGCCTGGAAAAAAGGAATTGCTGGTGATGATAGAAAGGCACCAGAACATCCAGTGCACCACAACTTGCTGGCGGACAAAGAGCCCAAGGCTGCCGACCAGTCCTCCAAACTCCAAACAGACCACTCAAACTACTTTGGCTACTATGGCTTCTAACATCCTGATTCCAGCCACCACAGCACACCCCCAGAGGTCTTGTGGAGTCATGCCCAGGGGGTCCACATCTTCCCAGGCAGCACATGGGGAAGCTACACAATGTTGGGCTTAATGTTTTCCATTGTAATGTTATGGCTGAGTGGCATATTTATCGATTTCTCTAATCAAAATATAAATCAGTTTGATAGTAATTTTACCATCATGATTTCCTTACGTTGGCCACATCGGTTGTAATAGTCATGATCTTTAAATGGAAGGTGCAGATGGAGGTTGTCTGACCGTCTGCAGACAAGACCGTATGAGGACCTCTGTGTGTTTTCTCACAGTGACTCGTGAAGACTGAGCTGGGACGGTATTAAACTGCCTTGCTATGTGTTCACCATGGCAGAATGAATCACATGCACATACACACATTTTCCCATTCTGGACAGGATTTACGTCATGAGTTGAGATACAACCAGCGTCTGATGACTTGGTATTTGAGTTCATATGGTTTGAGTTCTGTAATCTCACGCTTACCCTGACATGTGTTAGCTTGAATCATTATGCAACTCAAAATTATGCCGTTATGCAGCTCATCAGTTTAACAGAAACCCAGGCTTTCATGAGCAGTAATGTGAAGAAAGGCCCAAAGCCAAATCTGATGCTAATGAGTGTAGCGCCTAAATGAAGGATGGTTTGCCCTGGAGAGCTGAAAGGTAAAGCCCAGCCAGAATACCCTCTTTTCTGTTTTTAAAGATGTCTGGAAAATCCCCCACTTTTTCTTCTCCTTGCTCCATTCTTCCCCTTGTCTCTGTATTCCTGCCTAATATTGACACAGGGCTCAGTCTGACTGCTGGATGAGGCCCGTTCTCTCCTGTCGCTATTTACGGTAAATATGGCTCACGGCGCAAATTCACTCTTTCCTAGATGCCAACAGAGAGGCCTGCAAAGGATCTTTTGTAGCGGTGGGGAAGTCACCACAAGGCATGTTGCACAGTGAGCTTTTGCACTGGAATACAAGGAGCTGTTGAGTGTGTTAGTTTGTGTACGTCAGGGGCTGCCCATGGTGAGCTTCTCTCAAATATGTCACGCAGGAGAGAAGAAGGAGGTTGCTGTTTGTCCAGCTGCCCATGGACACCTTATGAGGAAGCATCTGCTGTGTGTCTGCCACTTATGTCTAAATGCACATACTATATACTTATATGATTAGCTATTTTTATCCATGGATGGATGTTATGCAACTGGGATGTGTGCTCTTGTGTGTGTGATGCTGCTAATCATCATCATTTTTACTAAAAGCTGAAATTACATATACTCTCTGAAAACAGAAATTATATAATTGCTTGGCTTGACTATGCCTTGGTTGTCCAAGATGGCTGCCATTTTTTTTCTTGAAATTTTTCCCCTTCGCTGTCTTGCCACATCAAACTACCCAACCATTCCTCCAAGCTTAGAGTATGCTGTGCATCTCCAGTGGCTGGGTATTATATATATATATATGGGCATAGAATTAAGTAAGGGTTCAACAGTGGCAACCTGAGCCACCACTGCCCCATCCAAGATGGCTGGCATATAACATTACTGTTGGTTTGTTTTTTTTACTTTACCAGTCCAAAACTACACAAACTACACTGGCTAAAATTTGGAATGAAGATATTTCTAAAAAATATTTTGGCTGAGCTAGCTACCTTCCATTACTTTTTTGGCTACATTATCTGTAGTTAGAGTAGACTAAATAAGCAAAGTAATTTGCCTTGATTGATCAAATACATTCAGGGTAGGTGGAAAATTGCATGAAATTAGAGTTTATTTCCCGAACTACCATTTTAATGGGTGGCGCAGGATATAGCGTCACCGCCTCACAGCTCCAGTGGCCCTGGATGGATCCTGAGATCATGTTCCTCCCTGTGCATTTTCTTCCTAAGTCTGTATGGGTTTCTTCTGGGTTCTTGGGATACCTTACCATCCAAAGGTGTGTGTGTGTGTGTGTGTGTGCGTGTGTGTGTGTGTGTGTGTGTGTGTGTGTATTAGACTGGTGTCCCATCAAGGCTGCATTCAGTTCTCACTGTCAGTGTTCCCAAGACACATGATCACAGACAGATAGGCAGACAGACAGGCAGAGAGACAGACAGAGAGACAGGTAGGAAGGCAGACAGGCAGGCAAACAGATAGATACAGCCATAGATTAACTCCATATCCTGCACAACTCTGACCAGAATAAAATGATTATTGTGAGACAGAGTAAATGAGTATTCCTTTAATGTTATTCTAAGATTATGCAGACATTTAGTAGAATATTTTAATTTTTTAATAGTTTGTTCTTAAAATTTCTGTAAAACAATTACAAGCCATTTGAGGATTCCTTGAAACACAATCCGCAGCAAAAATGGTTTCACCTGGAATTAACTCAAACTGATTACATTTTCGCAGATACAAGATTTTTTTTATCTTGTGTATCACAAGAAGATAGAATGCCTGGAGTTGTATTGCGTGTATGTGTGTGCATGTGTGTGTCACACTGGCTTACACACAGAGCAGAGAAATTCCTCAGCCCCTGAGTCAGCACAGACGTGCAAAGAAAAGCATAAAGCCCTGATCATCCTCCAGTAGCGCTAACATCCACAGTGTTGACTACCTTTACAACTCTCAGACACCAAGACTAACATACTACATCCACATTTGGCACGGTCCACGGGCCGTGTGCATGTTCTCAACCATGTTACAAAAAATGAACAGTTCACAGCAGTGAGACAGGATCTGTCAGCACTTCAGGTCTACACAACCTGTGATTTTTTTTCTTCTCCTAATTGGAGTTAGGACTGTAATTATTTACTGAATGCATGATTTATTAGAGTGCGCTGGTTGGTAAGTGTGCCAAAAAATGCTTTCTAAAACAAGAAACCTGGTGTTCTAAATGGTACTCAATGGCAGACATTATCTGCTTTAAAAAAAAATGAGAGGAAAGTAACAGAGTGACTCAACAACTCAAAGTTTCTTTAAGGATGCTTATTACAGAAGTCCAGAGTAATGTTTGTCAGGCTAATGATGACTTTAGCTGTATTTATTGCTAGTTAGGTAATAAAGTAAAGGAAAAGCCATCAGGACTGTTAGTAAGATTCACAACGAAGCCACAAAGAAGCCACCAGAACAGACTTGGCATACAATATTGTGTAAAACTCTAGAGCTCTAAATTATGTAGATTAAATTGAAGAAATAGGAGCAGATGTTTTACTGTGACAGGCTGCAATGTGACTAAAGTTACAAATTAAAAAATTGGTTGCTTATGTAACAACCTCAGCAGCAACCTCATTTCCCCTCTTGTCTGTTCCAGACACGTAGCAGTCAGCATCACCAGTATCCTAATCACCGGCCTGATCATCTGTCATCATCTGCACTTCTTTCTCACTCTCTTAAGTTAGATGTTTTTTTTAGTGCTTGAATGATTCATAGCTCACTTTGTGGCTTAAAAAAAACAATACACATTCCTATGAAACTGCAGGAACAGGGACTGGAGAACAATTCCTCACGACTACATTAAAAGTACAAGAAAGTCTGGATCTTTGAAAGCAAAAAATATAAAGAGATATGGGGCGGCTCACGAATTTTTTACAGTACGATAGATTCTACAAAACTTTGGAACTGTAGAAAGGAAAGGAACATCACTGATCATCCTTGTGGAACATATTGTGTTCCACAAGGATGATCAGTGATGTTCCTTTCCTTTCCCTATGGAACACAACTGGTGTTCTGATGATGATGGTGATCACGGAGAGTGCTGTTTAAAGCATCGGTCCGAAATCTCCTAAAGGTGACTACAATGGTTATAGCATATGAATTAGATCAGTTTCTTCCCCAATGATCTTCTTGTCCTGTGTATGGGGTCAAGGTCATCCTGGCAAAGAGCAATAAAAAAGTTTCATCATATGAAAGCTTTATGATTTGCGTTTGTTATGATTTATGTCTTTTTAACGCCAGCAAATTGCAAACACAGCATACCACTGTGTCGCATTTTCACACAGCAATAGAGTGGATTTACCCATTCAGGCATAATATTGCAGATGATGATCACATCAAAATCTGATTCCAGGAAGCAGCTTCATGCCAAAACCAACCAGGATGTTTGCCTCTCCTTTTGGAAGCTTCTGTACAGATACAACACCAAAATCAACTTTTGGTTAAATGTCTGTCTAGAAGATATTGATGGAAATTTTGCATCCTTCAAACAGTTGGTACAAAAATACAACATTTCCAAATCACATTTTTATAGATACTTGCAGCTTCGGAACTTTGTGGCATTGAATTCTAATAATTTCTAACTTTATTAGATTCAATATTTTAATGTAAATCAGTCCAAAAACAAACTACTGTATACACAGGAATTTATGAATTACTCAATATGCATGATTTAATGCCTTTAGATTTACTCAGAAATAAATGGGAGACAGATTTAGATGAACCAATTTCAGAGGAAATCTGGCACAAAATAATACAGGGAATTTTTTCATCATCCATTTGCCTTGACATGCTGTAATTCAATTCAAGATTGTGCATCGTCTACATTGGTCAAAAGTCAGACTTTCTAAGATTAAAGCTGATATAGACACCACATGTGATAGATGCAGACAGGCTCCTGCAACTCTGCTGCATACTGTATGTTCTGGACCAATATTTTTGAGACTTTTTCTGGACTATTTGGAGAGATAGTAGAGCCATCTCTATTTATTGCATTGTTTGGTGTGCCCCCAGAAAACACTAACCAAAGGAATATTAAAATATTGGCCTTCTGCTCCCTCTTGGCTAGGAGACTGATATTGACTAAATGGAAAGATCCTGATTCACCAACATTTAGCCGCTGGATAAGGAAAGTGATGTACTGCCTTAAGCTGGAAAAAATTAGGTATACAGTTAGAGGGTCTACTGGCACATTTTATAATATTTGGCAGCCTTTCTTAACTTTTGCTGAGGGTATGAATGCAGATAATATTGTACTGTAAAGAAAGGGTGTGGGGAAGATTACTTATGTTATTATTATTATTTAATTATATTTTTTATGGACATCTGTGGGCAGATGGGGGGTTTAGTTTTGTGTTCTCTTTTGTTGTGTTTTGACGCATTAGCCACGTCCACCTCGAGGGAGAACGCCAAAAAAAGCTAGATAATAAAATTATCTAAATGCTTATAACTTCCCTTCTACTCAAAATTTTGATATAATTTATGGCACAGGTTTAACTTCAGGTAAATAGCCTACAGAAGGACTGGAAAAGTTTCATTAAATTCTGTCTAGTCAGTTTTGTGTAATTCTGTGACAAAATCTGGCTGGACAGACATGCAAATATATAGACCAAAAATCTTCGGCTCCTCCAATGTATAAAACATAAATATGTCATTGAAAGAGCGAGTTCTGACCAATATACGGACAAATAGAATAGATTTTGAATGTGATAAGGAGAATTTTAAAAACATACGGTTTCTGAGGTGCTTTTCACTGAGCATAGCAAGCTGGAAAGTTCACACTAGCTAGTTGGCCAAAAAAAAAAAAAAAAGGTGTTGCGATTAGATAGCAAAATAAATAAAATAAAAAAAACACAGGTGAGGTAATGAAAATTCACACACCATGTGTAAAGTGTTTAATTTCTTCATTTCTATAATGAACTAGCCAGCTAGCTCACTGCTATCATCCTCAGAGTTCTAAAAAGAAATGAAAAGAAAAACTCAAGCAACTAATCCAGGGACCTAATTTCAGATGCTAGCTTGAGAGAGCTCATGCTAATTTCAGATGCTAGCTTGAAAGCGCTCATGCTAATTTCAGATGCTAGCTTGAAAGAGCTCATGCTAATTTCAGATGCTAGCTTGAAAGAGCTCATGCTAATTTCAGATGCTAGCTTGAAAGCGCTCATGCTAATTTCAGATGCTAGCTTGAAAGAGCTCATGCTAATTTCAGATGCTAGCTTGAAAGAGCTCAGCTCCACATCAGTTCAAGCAACTAGGTTAGAGATGTTCAGACTGCTTTGGTAACAGAACAGAGCTTAACAGAGATAGCTTTTCTTTTTTTGTGTTGATGCACACAATACAGTTTTACAGTTTTTCCTGACTTCCAAGTGGCACAGCAGTAAAGAAGATCCTCTGGAGATCTAAAATCAACTCCTGACAACACCACTGAGCCAGTAGTTCAGGCTTCAAAACTTTTAATTTTCCAAATTTACATATTTAAATGTAGACCATTTGCTAATATCTGTTTATTTTTTAGTGATGCTAGCTAGGTTCCATGCCTCCTGCAATCCTGAAAACTCACATTTTTAATTCTCCAAAATGACTAGAATGTCTATGACTTGTTAAATGCAGCTTAAACACCAACCCAAAACCATTAAATGTGATTATATTGAAATGTGCTATGCTTAATGATTCTGGTGATATTTTTTTTATTGAAGTTATGTTTTTGGTAGAAGTACATCAACCCCCATAAGACATTTTACTATAGCATGTATTATAGTTTTTTATGGTAAACTATTCATCCATTCATTCATCTAGGAACGTCTGTAGTCCAACAAGGGACCGTGGAGGCCAATGGTAACCAATGTATTTGTTCCCATTTTGAACATTCACACACTCATTCTGGTAAACTGTACATACTATGAAATGTCAAAGTATTAACATGGTACCTCAGACATTAACATGGTAAACATCATATGACTTTACTGATGACCAGGGTAGCTACCATGGCAGTTCGGTCAATCAGGACCAAAACTACACAACACAAAAACAGTATCTTTCCACAACCAGTTGCCTTAAAATTTACTTGTCAATTAACTTGATTCTGACTTGGTGCCACATTAATTATTGGGTACCATAGTTCATCGGGTGGCGTCACGGTGGTGTAGTGGTTAGCGCTGTCACCTTGCACCTCTAGGATTCGAGTTCGATTCCCGTCTCTGTGTGCATGGAGTTTGCATGTTCTCCCCGTGCTTGGTGGGTTTCCTCCGTGTACTCCGGATTTCCTCCAACAGTCCAAAGATATGCAGGTTAGGCTAGTTTGGGGTTGGGGTAAGTTGGGGTTCTCAAATTGCCTGTAGTCTGTGAATAAGTGTGTGAGTGTGTAGATGTGTGTCTGTGCCCTGCAGTGGATTGGCACCCTGTCCAAGGTGTACCCCGCCTCGTGCCCTAAGCCTCCTGGGATAGGTTCCAGGTCCCCGCGACCCTGAATACAGGATAAAGCGGTATAGAAGATGAGTGAGTGAGTGATATACAGGGTTTAAGATTGTGCAGTATACAGTAGAGTGACATACCATTTTTCTTTTCATCCCAAAAAAGGCAATATGATGAGTTGAATTTTATTTTATTTCAAACAACTACCCAAACCTGACTGAGCAAAAATGTAGAATTGCATTTACACATGATACACATGATCACCTGTTTTTATTATTTTTGGTTGTTTCTATGACCAAAAAATAATATGCTAATTTTGAGAGTTCTACATTTTTGTAGTAATGATAATGACAACTTTTGTTCTACCTGACACATCTGAAAACCCAAATACACAGTCTGAAGTCAAACAAGGCTTCCATATAAGCTTTTTTTTTTTTGTTTAATCATCATCATTGTCCTTTTAAGGGTTTTAATGGTTTATGAAGGGTGCCAATAATTCTAGAGTTGACAGTACAAGCTTTTCTATGACTGCTTTTCTGTAGTTAAACTGGCTCTGCTCTAGGTCTAGAGGGTTTGAGAGTTTACGTGTTTGAAGCAGAGATGAACTCATGAGTTGTATGTTTTCTTGCAGAGCTCTGCGGCGCCGTCGAAGAAATTTTGCCAGCTTTGAAAGAGAAGGGCATCAGGGTGTATGTCCTGTCTGACGCATGCAGCACAGATGGCATTAAGGGCATCTCTCAGGCCATCGCACAAGCTTCGGATGAAGCGCTGTCCCCATCACTCAGGGCTAATGTTAAATACACCAGCACAGCGCTCTACATCTACACATCTGGAACCACAGGTAAAAGACTTTACACACGTTTGAAGTAACATTTTCTAATATTTTCAGCTCTTGTTTATATACAGACAGGTAAAAAATGCGAAGAAAACCAAATCTCCTTTAATCTTCGATTACTCATTTCTTTTATGATATTTGTGCTTACTTACATGATGTCAATCGTGTCATGTGTAAGAAAATCACACGCTATGGTGGTCAGTCACCAGATCTCAATCTTAAGCTCAGAGAATGTAGCTCGAATTTTCAATGGCATTTAATCAGTTGTTGAGGCGGCACACTTGGGTAGTGGTCAGCACTGTTGCCTCGCACCTCTGGGTAAAGGGTTCAAGTCCCACCTCGGGTCTGTAATTTCTCCCAAGGCTAACTGGCATTTCCCAATTGCCCATAATGTGCGAGTGTGTGTGTGCTTGTGCTCTGTGATGGATTGGCACCCAGCCCAGGGTGTACAGCGCCTAGCATCCCGTATCCCCTGGGATAGGATCCTGTAACCCTATACAGAATAAGCAGTGTGATGTATGTAGTATTTGTGATTGAGAGAGAATGAATTATTGAATGTTTCTTGATTTGGGTTTAGGTTTGCCTAAAGCAGCCACAGTGACTCACGAGAAAGTTTGGGCTGCTTCATTCATCCAGGGTGTTTCTGGAGTCACATCCAAAGACGTCTTTTACATCAACCTGCCCCTGTACCACAGCGCTGGCTTCCTCATAGGGTTCACCGGCTGTATTGAGAGAGGTAGATTTTTCTACAGCATGTCACTTTGTGTTTATTTTACCTGTTCTATTTATTTACTGTTCATGAGAATATTATGCTGTATATTAGAATATTTTACTACAATAAACAAATGAATCTAGTTTAGAAGACTGTTAACCACAATTCTTATACACACATAAGCCATACCATTATGAATACCCGCATAATATTGAGTAGGTCCCCTCTTTTGCCAACTGCTAGGCACTGTGTGTTCAAATTGGCCAAATTATCATGTTTAGATGACTTGGTCAGAGCAACACCAAAACTGCAGCTCCGGTTGGATGTTCCCGGTGGTCAGGACCTAGCAAAAGTACTCCAAGAAAGGAAAAGCATGTGACAGCCGTGTCGACAGCCAAGACTCACTGAAGCTGTCCTGTGTAGTCTGATCCAGTAAAAGAGCTCTTGTAGCTTAAACTGCTGCAAAGGTTAATGCTGGGTCCCATTGAAAGGTGTCAGAACACACATCGCATTTCTATTTTGGTTGCTATTAAATTTTTAAGTGGGTGGTCATAATGTTATGGCTGATTAGTAAGACGGTGTGAATTCATGTCCCATAACAGCATGGCTCTGACAATATTCTAGCTCAAATCATGTTAACATGTTCCTTCAACATTGTTTATATACTAACAATATCGAGTACGACTTGTACTGCAGACGCAATCGAAGGCTATCAATGAACAGACAAAATTGTTTAATAGTGTGTATGGTGTTCTCTATCAGGAGATGTTTATTTATGCTTTATAACCTTTTTTTTTTTTTTTGTAACCAAGATGGAAAATCTTTAGAATGAGAGTATATTGTGTTTTTTTTTTTTTTTTGTGTGTGTGTGTGTCTTGTTAACCCAATGTGAGGGGAAATAAATTAAGGCTTGTAAGCAACAACAGTCTATAAGCTGGTATAATGAAAGTATTAACAGGTTAATAACTAGTTTCATGGACGTTCTATACTGTTTAATTTAACTATAAATAGACAAACTGTTACAATGTATGGTTCATTAATAAATTAAAATGTTGTAATTGTTGGTGAATCGTTGCACTATAAGAGGAATGCAACATTTCAGACCATGCTGTTATGGGAAATTAATGAAGTCCATCACACCAGCGCATTGTTTAGTATTTTCCTAACATTACAGCAAGTTCTATTCATTACTCAATTAAAGTGTGAGACTACAGCTTGTGCATTGTTTGCGTTTCCCGTGCTGGTGTTAGGTAACACTGTAGTTCTACGGAGGAAATTTTCTGCCACTCAGTTCTGGGACGACTGCAGGACGTATAAGGTTACAGTGATGCAGTACATTGGGGAAACAATGCGTTACCTCTGCAATACACCAAAGGTCAGCTCTTTGTGTTTATGTAATACAGTACACTATTTATTTACTGATATATGAGGAGTTTTCTCAATTGACCTGCTGCATGAATTTATGTTGAGATTTCTTGTCGAATGAAGTATTTTGTTTCAGGTAATGAATATTATATACACTGCCTGTCTAAAAGAAAGAAAACAATCGCACAATGTAAGATTTAGCTTTGATTATGGTGTGCAGTGTGGTGGCTGGTTCATGTGTAGAAATGATTCCTCATGCTTCCAGAACCACGCTTTAACAATTGAAA
Organism: Leiocassis micropogon; assembly: GCA_028565275.1. Taxonomy (NCBI): domain Eukaryota; kingdom Metazoa; phylum Chordata; class Actinopteri; order Siluriformes; family Bagridae; genus Leiocassis; species Leiocassis micropogon. The sequence goes on from JAOVVA010000010.1 coordinate 12,431,100, forward strand.
CATGGAATATGGTCATGCCAAAAGGGATGGGAAAAAAAAAAAAAAAGAGATAATCTGTTCATTCATTACATTCCGGTCATCAGCTGACTTCATTTTATTGCCTCATAATGTTGCGGAGTCTAGACCTGACCAACTGCATCATAACACTGCCTCCAGAGCCTGGTACAGTAGCCATCACTTCATGCATTTCCCTTCCAACCCTGACGCCCACATCGCTCTGGAATAGGGTTGATCTGAAACATCAGACCACGTGACCTTTTTCAATTTCTACAAAGTCAAATCTTTATGATCCCTAACAAATTGAAGCCTTTTGATTAGTTTCACTAACAAATAGTTTTTAAGGTCACACAGCTGTTCAGTCCCTCATCGCATTTTGTGTTGAAATGCTTATTTGACTATTACAAAACACAGCTTTCCACTGTTTTCCACAAGTTTTTCCAGTGCAACAAGCTTTGGAGAGCACCAAGTGAGCTCCATTCCTGATTTTTTTCCCCCCACCACGTTTATTTTATGAAGAACATGATTCAGTAACATCCTTCCAGGTTTTAATTGTATTAGATATTTGTAACTTTTATTAATTGTTCTCTTTGCTTGATATATTTAGGCCTAATTGCTTGACCCTTTTGAAACAGCAATTGTAGTCAGGCAGTGTACATAAGTTATACATCACAAATGCTAAAGTATGATTAAAATCTGTATATTCACATCACATAATGTCTGTTAGCTGTAAATGTCTATTTGTGATGTTTTCCACAGAGAGATAATGACCGAGACCACAAAGTGAAGATTGCTATAGGTAACGGCGTACGATCCGACGTGTGGAATGAATTTTTGGGGCGCTTTGGGAATATTTACGTCAGGGAGCTCTATGCTTCAACTGAGGGAAACATCGGGTTTATTAACTACACCACGAAGGTTGGAGTGGTAGGCCGGGTTAACTACCTACACAAGGTTAGCCTATTTAACTCGCAGACTATTTAAAATGAATCGTAATTATTATAAGATTTTGTGAATTATCTCTTTTCCATCTGTGTGCCAGAAATTCTTCCCTTACTCCCTGATCAAGTTCGACATCGAGAAAGAGGAGCCTGTGAGGAACGCAGACGGATTCTGTGTCCCAGTAGCTCCTGGTTAGTCAAGTCCTTGCCAAAATTTCCCTTTTCTGTACATGTGAATACATTCAATTATCTTTCTACATTCTAGATCTATTAACATAAATGATTTTGCAGGTGAACCTGGACTGCTGGTTGGGAAAATCACCATCAAGTCTCCGTTTGCCGGTTACGCTGGAAACAAGCAGCAGACAGAGAAGAAAAGACTCCGAGACGTGTTCGTTAAAGGTGATCTATATTTCAACAGCGGCGACTTGCTGAAAATCGACCATGAAAACTTTGTCTACTTTCAAGATCGTGTTGGAGACACTTTCAGGTACACGAGCGCTGGTTTGCTTTATAACGGAAAAACTACACTCAGTGTGAACTCAGCAGTGCACACTGAAATAGATTTGTTTCCTTGCCACAATGTGTATTAATTATATTCATGTGAAGTATATTGAGCTGTGTATGTTTGGTATGGATTACAGATGGAAGGGTGAAAACGTAGCCACTACTGAAGTGTCAGATATTCTGTCTATGGTGGACTGCATCGAGGAAGCAAACGTCTATGGCGTCACGGTCAAAGGTAAACTCTAGAGCAGTGTACAAGTGAATTATGCAGAAATTTAGTGTCATTTGCATCATCCAAGTTTCTGCACTTGTGAATGGAAGGCTGTGAGCCAGACTGAGGAACTTTGAGCCCTGAACCTTCAGCTGTTCGGTTCTATGTTATTTCACATTCTTATTCTCAAAGATTGTATAATGATTTTTTAAAAAATTAATAATTCTGTCTTAAGGGCACGAGGGACGGATTGGAATGGCAGCTATTGTGTTAAAAGAAGGCAAGGAGTTTGATGGCGTTGACGCATGTAGAGTCGTAGCAAACTACCTACCCGTCTACGCCCAACCCCGTTTTATTCGCATTCAGGTAAGCCATGTTTATATTCCAGTCCTCCTGATTTCAGCCTCGTCTCGTACCAAGCTCAGGTTTTTCATCAAAGAACATTTCTCTTCCAGAGTTCTTTGGAACTCACAGGAACCTTCAAGATGAAAAAGGTGAAGCTGGTGGAGGAGGGCTTTGATCCAGCGCTCATCCGCGACCCGCTCTACTTCCTTGATGTAGTTGAAAAGAAATACACTACCCTCACTCAGGAGATGTATAATTCAGTGATCGCAGGAGACATTAAACTATAAGTCTGGAAAGGTAAAAATCTGAGTAAGCTTTAAAAACAAAAACTTGTTTTGTGTGTCCTTGTGGAAAAACAGATAATTGTGAACCTGTTACAAACTAATCTCAGGGACGATCCTGGTTATATTCTCATCAGTGGTCAATACATCAAACTAAAGAAACTTATACTGTGACAATGATTAATAAAATGTAGCTTGTTTAATATATTTGAATGTATAATGTACATTCTGTTTTATACAGTAATAAATGAACTTGCATATACAGTATCATTCTAAAATGTGAATACGTCTCCATGAGAAAAATCCACACCCTTAACATTTCCCCCTGCTCACAGCTGTAATAACGCCTGATCCCGTGTAAGTAGGGCAGAGGTCGACTCAGGGAATGCGGCTCATTTCTGTCTGTAAGAACTTATCAGGTTCACTGGAGCTTGTGCGCTTTTTTTTATCCACTTTTGTGGGTCATTAACCCATGAGATAGCGTCAAGACAACCTTTGTACCTTTTCCCACTGGATACACACAATGTTCTGCAGTTACTCAGTGCTGACACTAGAAGCATGTGGCATTACTTTAAAAATGAATTTATTATTTAATACAGTGGTATACTTAGAAATGTGCAGCAAAGAAAAAGAAAAAAAAAATGTCAGCCTCATAAAGAAAAGAACTCAGATTAGGTAGAAGCTGGTTTATATCAAAAGAAAAAGAGTACTGATGTGCCTTATTAAATTGTTTACTAGTACAAAAATACATTTCAGGGCACACAATACAGCATCCAGTATCACAAAGTACAGGACCACTCACCACAGCGGCCTCTGCTTAAGTACAGAGTCATTAAATTATTGAAACCGAGCACTTTCCTATTCTGTAAATAAGAATAAAAATGTTGTGTTCTTATTGTTAAAAATGCCATAGAGTAGAGATTTTTGTATATGATGGTAGAAAAGTTATTTTTTTATTTGTTTATTTACTTTTTATTTATTTTTTCTTACTGCTAAGTTTAGTTCCAAGGCTCAGGGGTATAAGTGTAATACAAACATAACCAATGTAGTGTTTTTTTTCTTCTTCTTTTTTTTTGCTTTTGGCTTTTTTAAAATACTTCCCCCCCATTTTAAGTATGTTTTTTAATACAAAATAACAAATGTACAAAAAGTTCCATTTACAGCGAACCAAGGCCATGTGCTAGCAGTATATACAGCTATAATTTAAACATATCCTAGTGTTTTGTACGCTTTTGACTTCATATGCATAGCAGTAAAATAAAGCATACCTGTTCATTAGCCTCGAATAATGGTGTGCTAAATCCAATCGACTAACATAATGAGCTTCAAACGGTGAGAGAATTTAAATATCCTTCATAATTACACTCTAAACGTAACGTTTGCATGTAGTTTTGTTAAAATAATGTTAATATGCAGGTAAGGCATCACTGCTCGCAGTGTAAAGATGGGAAAGTTGGTGTTCTGAACGTAGTAGCAGGCGTCTGGACCTGAGTCGTAGCACATGCATAGATCTCTAGACAGCAGGAGTTTTGCCAGTGTGTTCATCTATGGTAAAACATCACTAGAAAAGGTCTGTTCAAAATGTAGAGCCCATTATAATCGGGTAAAGGAAGTTCATCAATAATGAGCAGAAAAAGTTAGAATCCTTCAGAACATTTTTAGTGTCCTTCATTCAAGTCGCCAGAAAATAGGCTCAGAATTATGCAGATCCACAGCAGTTCTGACGTACACCCACAAAAGCATAACACGCATGACCACAGACTTCACAAACAAAAAAAACCAAAACTTTTTTTTTTGTTTGTGAGCATAAATGCAGATTTCCAATATATAAACATTTTTTTCCCTTCATTTAAACATGTCTCTTCTAATTTTTAATTTAAACACTTTGACAAATGGGGTTCTTTCAGTCTGTCTGTGGTACTGGTCATGCATTCTATTTCATTTAATAAGCTCTTATTCCATCCATTTCATATTTGGCAAGCCTTCAAGCACCAAAGCAAAAAACAATAAGTAGGAGTTTTGTGGGGATTCAGCACCAGTAGGCGGTGCTCTCCTTGTCTTCCAAGCACATAAACTCTTGTCTTGCAACTGTCCACAAAACAGTAGAAAAGAATGACCTCATTGTAGAGGGGAAGCAGAGAAGGGGAGATAAGGAAAAGGGGTGGGGGGGGGCTTCATAATGTTCTCCACTGACACTTTGCCTTTCAGTAACAGACCAGCTGTCGCCCTCTTCAGAAGTGGTCGATGAGTACAGACACACAGTTGGCGCCCACCAGGTAATTGGGGTCCCCTGGGAGAGATTTATTCTGCCAGCATTTGGGGTCACCTGCAGACAAATCAGACAGTAAACAAGGAGAATACAAATCTGTAGGCTGAGACCGTCAATGCCACTTTTTTCCATCTTTAAATAGGTGCTTCACAAAGTCTGTTCGAACCAGAATCCATGAAGCACAACCAGTAAAGCAAAGAAATTTCCTGATAATAGGTTCTATTGTTGGAAACTATTAAAAAAAATAATAAATTAATTAAACAGTCAGATAATGTACATAAAATACAGTATATCTGTACCGAAGGAGTCTGTGGAATTTATGCTGCAGAATGTGTGAGAACCCATGGTTTACATTGGAAAAAGCGCACCAATGTTATAAATGGTTTTAAAGTCCTCACAGTGTAAATCCATTTGCGAAAAAGGTGATTACTCAGCTGAAACCTCTTTTTAGCTTTGCAAGTATTTTATGGAAGCGCAAAAGAGATAAACTGGAATGGAAACAGAAACTGAGTGATAGACAAGCGGACACCCAAGCTGAATCAGTACCACAACCACCAGGGATGTATCAACCCTATTAATTTTTTTTACACTGTACACAGTCAAATAAATGCTCTGTGCACTGAATGATATTCAAAACCAAGTTCTTTAGGTTTCTAAGCAATGCAGAACATCACAGACATTATGGTGCTGTACTTCACTGTGCACAAGCATTCAGCATCACATGATTCACAACATTAGACAGGTGTGGTGACTGTAGTGGTCCTCCGAGCAAGTACACTATACTTAGGATTTTATTCAATAATGTGTATAACTGCTTAAAAAAACCTCACATGTAATCATACATTTATCTTATACATTGCCTGGCCAGAAAAGGTCACCAAGTACATTCAAACTCCTCAGCTGACTTCACTTTATTGCCACATAACGTTGCTGAGTCTCGTGAAGCAACCTCAGATCATAACACTCCCTCCAGAGGCTTGTGCAATGGCCACTATGCGTGATGAACCCATCATTCTGGTCTCATCAGCCTATATGTCCGTTGGTACAAAGTCCAGTCCTTATGCTCCCTAACAAATTTTTTTTTTACTACCAAGTGCTTTTCTTATGGCCTGTTATCTGTTTAATCCCAATTCTGTGAGTTCTCATCAAATTGTACAATTGGAAATGCTCTTACTATCAAACAAGGTTGTGGTTTTCACTTTTGATTTGTTTTACAATGCAACCTCAAGTGTTCTTTCATAATTTTTTTTCCCTGACCAGATTTCTTTCATGAACTTGATTTTCAGTACTACACTTCCAGGTTTTAATGATGTGTTAAACAGTTATTAAACCAATTCCAATAATTTTTTATTTTGTTAATTATTTTATCTGTTTGATGCAGCCTGATAATTTGATCTTTCTCTAATGTGCCTGGCAGTGTATGCCAGACTGAAATAAATGAAATAATGTATTAATTTTAACAATGACATACACTGTAGTTAACGTCCTATTATATACAATGTCTTCGATTAGAGTACACCAGCCAAGGATAAATAAATATTAGGGAAAAAATGAGCTTCTTGACCATACACGGTCATATTTAGAATGGAACATATGATTGCATACTGGTAAATGTCCCCAAAAACAACCAAATTCTTAATTTATAATTCAACATAGAAATATTGGAAATATAATCATTTTAATTCAACATCCAAATCTTTCCAAATTTTTATTCACTCACTATCTAGACTAATGTCTGTTCTTCATATTGTTTTTTGCTCACTTATTTGCCAAATGTGAGACCTGTTTGGGAGCTTAAAAAAAAAAAAAAGCATTTTACATCAAGATCATGATGGCACATTTTTGTTTTTTTTTTTACTTTCGAAGCACTGCACTGTGTTTACGGTATTTGTACTTTTCACTCCCCCAGCAGCCGCTTCCATAGGTTTCTACATGAAGCGAAGTAGAAAGTATGAAAGCACTTTAGAGCTATTTTGCCATTTCTGTAGCTGTTGTCACATCATCAGGCTCTCGTGACTATAGTTAAACATTAGCTACATAACCCAGTTCAATAGCGCAAATTGAAGCACAGCCATCAACACACCAGGAACTATTCTGACTGAATACAGATCCAGAACTTTAGGTCACCATCAGCCTGGTAGAGATATGATATTAGATTGATACATCCCTAATAAATCACCAATCATGAGACCCAAAGAAACCCAGAAGACCAGAGAAAGGACAGCGTACCCGACGAGGAGTCGGATGATTTTAGAGCAAAAGACCAACCATCAGGGGTCATAGACGCACAGTGTGGCAGGCGCAGCTCCACCGGCTTCAGAAACTTCAGACCATGAGGCCCACACATGACCAGGGGGCTGAGCAGAGTTTCACCTGCATGAACAAACACAGTTGAGTAAGGCTTGAAAAATCACTGGTGTTTTCCAGGAGCACTTTTCTGTTATAGATCGGTTTTGTTATTCTATTTTAAACACATGAGCATTAATTATTTAACAAGAATCTCAAGAATGGAATAAAATAGTTTGTCATGTCTTGATTATGCAAGGATACAAACCTTTCTCCTTGTCCAGTGGAGGCAGGATGCTGTTGTCTCTGCACACTTTAAAGTAGATCTCCTGCTCCACGCTTTCAGGGATGGCTCCCTGGGGAATGATAATACTCACGCCAGTCTCGATTGAACTCAATACTCCGCCATTACAGTTAAAGATGCCCCGTGCTGTGGCAACCACCGTGTGTCCTTCATCATCGTCATCATCATCCAGTGCATTGGGGCTGAAACAGAACGGGATCATTAACTCGATGCTGAAAGTGATAAAGACTCCGGTGCAGTGAGAGACATATGATGAGGGCATTTTACCTGACGGGGATTGCTTTGGGGACAGCATTGACATTGTTGTGCTGATATTTGGGCCTGTTGTCCATAGTGCGGGTGAACGTATCCACACCACTATCTGCGTCCAGAGGTTGAGGTGAGAGATGAGGTTTGGGGTTGTTGTTCACCACAACCGGCTTGGACTGGGTGTCATTGGGCAAAAGGTTGTGGTTGAATTTAGGGCTCTCAAACTTGCGCTCAAACGGCCGTGCAGTACTTGTGTAAGGTTTTGGAACAAAGCGATTGTAACTGGTAGGAGCAGGGACACTCAGAGTCTTGGGCGGGACGTCAGTGCCGTTAACTGGAGACTTCTGGGGAAGATAATTGCCTTGGACTGGTTCATCACGTGTAGGAGGACGTAGAGTAGACAAATCAGGTTTGCCCTTGGGTGAACTGTGGGGATCTGGGAGAGAGTTCACTGTGAATTATGAAAGAGGAACAAATGTCAGGTTTTAAAGTGTCACTGGAAACATCATGAAGGGATCTGGGCTAAACAAAAGATTTTGCAATATTACTCTGGATTTGTATGAACTGGGGAAATAACTCAATACACAAAAGTCATTCAAATTGAACAAATACAAATACAGACACAAAAAGAAGGTACACCTTTTTAAGGGTTTCTTTCTTCTTTTTTTTGGAAGCTTGCAAAAAGTTCACTGGGCAACTGACTGTAACCAGGTTTGTGATTTGAGATTTACGAGATTATGTTCCTCTCACTCACTCACCGTCTATACCGCTTTATCCTGTATTCAGGGTCGCAGGGGCCTGGAGCCTATCCCAGGAGACTTGGGGCATGAGGCGGGATACACCTTGGACAGGGTGTCAATCCATCGCAAGGCGCACACACACACACACACACACACACACACACACACACACACTACGGGCAATTTGTGAACGCCAATTAGCCTAATCTGCATGTCTTTGGACTGTGGGAGGAAACTGGAGTACCCGGAGGAAACCCACCAAACACGGGGAGAACATGCAAACTCCATGCACACAGAGATGGGAGTCGAACCCGGACCCTGGAGGTTCAAGGCGACAGTGCTAACCACTACACCACCGTGCCGCCGAGATTATGTTACTGGTTAGTTTATATTTTAGAAACTAAAAGCAACTAATTTAGTAATTTAATATACAGATACAGTTTCAAATATTTGGTGCACCAGCCAGATAAAGATACAAATAGTAGCACTCCATTACACGCCTAGAACAAACAGTGCACTACTTAAAAATTCAGGTTGTGAATTTAAGCTCTTACCCTCTGCATTGGTGAGTTTGGGCAGAGACGTGGGTGGAACAGCAGGGCCTGTCTGACCATAAGGAGTTGGTGTAGAGTTAACTTGGGGGACTGGCTCATATCTCTTATCCACAGGGCTCACTTTCTCCCCTGTCTCAGTCCTGAGTAAAACAGTTGTTCAAACATGTATTTAAGATGCACAACTAAGAACAAATCAGACTGTACTAAAAAATTCCATTGTCATTCTAGCACACCATCATAAACCTATACTTAAATTTAGTACACCTTTATTAGGCTCTATACCTGTTATAAGGGTATCCTAGTTGAGGCTGTGCAGGTTTAGCCAAATCATGGAAGCGATTAACTGTAGGCTGGGGGGGAGCCTTGTTGTCAAAGCTGCGGCGATCAAAGTAGGACAGCTGTTTCCTGTAGTAATCCTCATCCTCATCAGGTTCATAGTGGTTGGCACGAACTACTTCATCTCCTAACCGGGACTGGGGTTTCTGTGGCTCAGGAGCCCTATGTGGAGAGGCAAGATAAGGGGAAAATATGACAAAATGAATAAATAAAATGCACACAATTCCTGGTGTCCTACATCTTATGCATTATCAAAACACTAGAACACATAAGCATCAAGTCACACAAGCATCAAGTTAATTGTGTAAACCTGCTAACAACATAACTATATGAAAACTCCCTTTCTGAGAGAGAAAACAACTATCACAATACTGTGTTTGTTTCATACAAGGCAGCATGTTACAGTTACCTATACGCAGGTTTCTCCTGTTCTAGGTTGTTGAGGGAGTTTGCCTTAGACACCGGGCCAGGGGCGATCACAGGTTTGGGGAAATCTGTGGGCTACATAAAAAAATGATACTCATTAACAAACACCTCAAGAATAATTCATCAGTATACCAGAATTGTGAGCTTTTTAGATACATTTTATCTTAGTAAGAATACACCTAGTCACAACATAAATGCTACCACAAGATGAACTAAAGAACATTGATTAACAATTATATGCCAGAAAACAGGTGAAAGGATCATGGGTACCCAAGCCCATCTGGTCTGCTGGAAAGGTATCAAAACACTCAATGCATCACAGACTGCGTGTATGTAGCTCAGAATGCATATAGTTCAAGATTGTTGAGCTGGACAAACAAGTCTGATCCATAGAGGACCCCATTCCAAAAAAATTTAAATCTGCCACCTATGTCCTGGTGCCAGTCACCACAGCACACCTCTAGAAGTCTTGTGGAGTCGTGCCCCAAGGGGCCAGAGCTGCTCCAACGGTACAAGGGGAACCTATACAATATTGGGCTTAATGTTTTGTGTTTTAATGTTATGACTGATCATGTTTTCCTGCATCGCCACACTAGCTGCAAAATCAATTTATTTAAATAAAATGTTTAATTTGTGCATTTTGCATTTATTTTATGTTTGCATTTGATGTGTTAAAATGGTGCCGTTCCTTTATACTGTAATATTCAGCAAATTAAACCCTAATTTGTATTATAATCCATAAAAGAGACGTACCCTGACACCTGGCACATCTCCAACTTCCTTGGCTCTGTCTACACTCACAGAGCGCTTGTTCTCAAACATCTTGACCCTGTTGAGAACAGACTGGGGTTTCATGGCAGGATCCTCCTCGTCTGGATCTTCTCTGGGTGGAGGAGGCAACGGTTTAGCAGCTGCAGTGTGTATTGGCTCCACTGGGGACAGCACAACTTCAGGTTTAGGAGGAGGAACTGGGGGGTCAGAATTCAGAGGTTCATGCTGCCCTGGTTTGTAGCCACGGTTTGGTAGCCCTGGATTATATGATGCGGGTCTCAGAGAGGTATCTCCATAATACTGCTTGGGAGGGTCAGGAGAGCGGGGGTTATTGATGGGGAAGCCATGTGGCTCAGGTTCATAAGGAGAGCGGGCATCATACACGACAGGAGGAGGGGGAGGCGGAGGTTCCTCATAGCGAACAGGACCTGGTTTTCCGTGCCGTACTGGTCGGTTATCATAAGCCATAGGCGGCTCATCGTAGCGAGGCTGAGGAGGGCTATAGTCCCGCGTGGGGCCATCCTCGTAGGGGGAGCGGGGCTCGTAGCTCAGAGTGGGAGGCTGGTGGCCCTGAGGGTAGCCTGACCCAGCTGGAGGAGGAGGAGGAGGAGGAGCAGGCTGGGCCGAGGACTGCTGGTCATACTGGGGCCACTGTTCATCATAATGAGGCACGCGGTTGTCATAGTGCAGGTGCGCATTGTAGTTGTGAGGCTTTGGTTGTGCGTAGCCGCCACCGTCGTAGCCGTAAGGCGGGTGGTCGTACTCGCGGTATGGCTGTTTGTCCTGATACACAGGCTGGTGGCTATACGACAGAGAGGATGGGGGAGCTAAAGACTGTGGCTGCTGGGGCTTCATCATGTGATTTACTCGCACCGGCTCATCCACACTGTACAGGTCCTTCTTATACATCTGCTGGGAACACAACAGCAAAGCAAGACAAAGTAAGTACCCAAGAGATCAAATCCTTTTAAACTGATCTGAAACTAGACCCAATATACAAGAAGAGAAATAAATCTATTTAAGAAAAAAATATATATATATACATATACATCTGTAAAACAAATTCAGCACAATGCTCTTTCAAAACGGATCAATCATCAAACTCGTACATATCCTTTAGCCAAAAAAAAAGTTACACAGCTTAAACAGATTGTGGTTATTATGCAATTAACAGGCAAATCATCTCAATTGAACATATCCAGATCTAAATGTCTATATAATTTGATAAGAAGCCTTTCAGTAATGAGAGCCAAAAAAAACTTAAGTCTTCAAAACTGGAAGACTTCATCAGCTTGAAATTCAGGGGAACATTAAATGCTTATTCATGCCTGAAAAGCTACTTTCAAAATTTCTGTAGCCTGAAGACAGTAAAATTGTAAGCTGTAAGTGATGCTTTAAATTATATATTTATATTAAAATAGTAAACGCATTTGCTTCTTAATCTCTGTTTTTCTATACATTTAAAACATTCAAGTTGATATCATCAGTAATGGATAGCATTAATTTCTTGTACGTGTTTAAGAATACTGTCTGCAGGTTAGATGACATGCAGCTACAGACAAAACCATTCTTGCAAATTAGACAAAGTTCCATTTGCAATTCCTTATTCAACTACAACATCTACAATGTTTGGCAGTGCAGCTTCTACCTCTATGACAGAACGTGTGCTACTTTCTCTGAGACACTAATTCTACAGACAGAACAAGCTAAAAGAAATCTTAACAGGAGCCATGCAAGAGGTAGGAGAGGTGAGAGTGAAGGGACTAATAGTGAGAAACCTCTTTCCCTGGATCACACAGAGGTGCCAGGCCCTCTTCCTACTTCCCCTCACACATCAGGTGCATGTGTACCAGTCACCCATACTCTTGAGGCGGCAGAGGCACACACAGCACAGACATGGGTGGGCACAGTACACATGCAGTGAGAGAAGAGTGGAAGGAACTAGCATTGTGCAAGAAACAGGCAGCTTGAAAAAAGTGAGCGAGCGGGGCTGAACCGGGCTGAAGCGAGCCGGGCCCAGGTCCAGCTCATGGTGATGCTACTGGTGGTACCTTTGGATGTGGGCTGGGCACGAGCGACTGGTGGGGGTCGTGTGTTGGGGCCTGAGCGAGCTCAGGATCGGGCTGGGACTCGGGTTCTGGGGTGGGAAGGTTAACAGAGTCGGCCTGAGCAGTGCCAGTTGGCTCCTTGGATTTCGTACCCGCTATTGGCGTGGCAGGCTCAACAGCAGGGGGCACTGATGCCACTGCAGGGGGGAAAGAAGGCAGGGCCACAGCAGCCTCAGCCTGCTGTGGAGTACGGGGCACATAGGTTATAGATACATGCCACCAAAAGCACATTCCTATAAAGCACATAAACTGGTCTATGTTTTTTTTACACTTCAAGTCTTTAATGCGTAAAACCTTTAGGCTGCTAAATTAACTACACTCGGAACTCAAGAATCAGTATGAGGGTTAGTGTTATTGCACACAAGATGGTCATCACTCTACAGAAAACATTAATGGTTAATACAACAAAAAAAAGAACAGTAAACAGACTGTCTCTATTCAGATGGTATTTGTTTATAAAAGGATGAATTTGTAAAAAAATCTTTTTTTAAATCTTTCATATCAAAATTGTAACACTCTGATGGACATTTTAATGGATTAAGAGACCCATAGAAGACCCAATTATCAAGGTATCAACCACTTGGTGATTGTTGCAAGTGTTTGATAAACCTGTAAATACAATCTTTGTTTACAAAGTGGTGACTAAAGATACTGAAGAGTTAATGACCCCATTCTATCTCTTTAAAAAGAAAATAAACGAACAAAACAACCATTTAAATAGCTAAAATACGCTTGAAAAAGAGTGGATTTACCCAAGGGTGCCATGTAACAGTAATACCATCTGAATAGGGCATTTAATATACTGCACAAAAAATACAATTGTAATTGTACAACATAACTTGCTGATGACATTTCAAATTCAAAGTGCATGTATTAGTTCAGAAGTGAAGTGAAGATCTACCTCTAAGCTAGAAAACCATCGCAGACAACAACAAAATGACGTTGTTGTTATTATTATTATTATTATTACTACTACTATTATTAAACCTTGATAAACTGAAGCATCACCACAGACACACTGGCATGACTTGTGCACTCTACCTGTTGAGGAGCAGGAACCTTAAATCCAGCAGACTCGATACGGTTCATGGGCTCAGGTTGGGAAGCAGCATGCTGGTAACTGGGGTACGCTGGAACATCTTGGATAACGGGTGGATCCTCTCGCACAGGCTCTGAAGAGCGGGTAATTGCAGGCTCACTGGGTAAGCCCACCTCATCGTTCAGGGTCTCATCCAGCTCCTGGTCTGTATAAGCACCTCCCTCAGTGTCCGTGTCCTCATAGTCAGATGTGTGGCGGCTGTCGGTGCTGTACATGCTGTACTCGCTGCCTGGCGCCGAGAGGTAGGACAAGCGGTCATCATGGATGTCCAAGTCATCCTCTGGAGCTCCATCGGCCTGAAAACCATATTGTGGAGCAGACATTAGGTATAACACAGTTTCAAAAATAACCTAAAAATGTTTTGAAAACTTTCACAAAATTTTAGATGAAGGTAAATGAAACTTGGCAATTCAATTTCGATGTCTTTAAAGAAATAATCACTACTTAAGCACTAGATCAGGGTGTTTATACAATTGATCAGCCTGACTTATGTGCACTCATTTCTGCTCCCATTTAACAATGTGTTCTTAAACACTGCATTAAACATTTTTTGTAATTGTACTATTTAATAAAGCCATTTTAAACTATGCTTCTTATTTCATTTCTTGCTTAAATATTTAAAAATATAATATCTAAATTATAGGACTAAATAAAATATCTACTGGTGATTGGCATACCTTGCCCTCAGAAACCCAGACAAGCTGGTTCTGCTGTTGCTGGATGGTCTCCTTCAGAGCTCCATACCACCCATCATTCATGTTGTTCAAATTAATGGTGGCTAATTAGAGAGGGAGTGAGATACAGTGAGAAATCATCGTCTTAATCGCATCATTGCCAAAATGAACATTTCTGCAGTAAATCCAGTATCGGACAGTTGCTAGAATCTTCTTTCAGAGCTTAATGGGAAATTAAGCAGTTATATAAATTTCTATATTCTGTAGTCTCGGCACATACTGGTGAAGAGATGGTGGTTGTTCTTCCTCAGTTTGAGGGCACGCTCATAAAGTTTCCTTGCACTTTTTCTAGATTCAGGACACAGCCTGGTTCTCATGTTCTTCACTCCCTGTTTGCTGTCTGGGTTCAGAAATACCACAATGGGGTACCACTGGGCATAGTTCAGACGGTCCACAGCATTAGGGGTGATGTCCAACACTGCATGCTTATCCTACAACAAAAGGATACATAGCGCAAGTTTAGTATAGGATCAGTGTAGGACAACTCCGTATTGGATCAGCAAAGGACCTGACTGCAGAGCTAATCTGCAGCTAAATGTTATATGCTGCGGTAAGCACTCCGATACTCACTCTATCAATAATCTGTTTAATGGTATGGAGACGGATGATTCCAGAACTGCGCTGGTCTGTGCCTGCATCTCTGGGCTCACTCTCTGCACACAAGAGATAGTGTTAGGCCATGAAAGGTATGATAATGAGATACTTAAATCAACTCTGCTTACACACACAGAGAGACAGAGAGACACACAGAGAGACAGAGAGACACACACACAGACAGACAGACAGACACACAGACAGACAGACACACAGACAGACAGACACACAGACAGACAGACACACAGA
>JAOVVA010000010.1:12446200-12459100 GCA_028565275.1 Leiocassis micropogon
GACAGACAGACACACACACAGACAGACAGACACACACACAGACAGACAGACACACACACAGACAGACAGACACACACCACTGACTGTTCCAAGGATATTATAAGAACACATTAGAAAATGTAAACCATGCTCACTGGCAAGCTCAAAGATGTCTGGTTCTTCCCTTGAAAGTTTCTCTCTGGCAACATCAGCAATGGGACCAAACACTACTACAGGTCTCAGGAAACCAGCTAATCATACAGGAATAAGAACAAAGTGGGTCAGTGCAAAATACATCAATATACAGAAACAAAAAAAATAACAGAGATGGAGAAAAAACAAGAAAAATCAATATTCTGTAAAAAAAAAAAAAAAGAAAGAAAAACTATGAGTAATAGAGAGGTCACTCACAGCTGTTAGAACAAATGCGTACCTTCTCTGAGTACTACTCTCTCATAAGCAGGGAATTTTGTCTGGACAGGTTGCGCAGAGAGATCCTCTCTGCTTTTCCTCAGGTTCCTCTTGGAGCTCCTCAGGCCACGGAACCTCCAGAAATCTGCTCTGTCCCCTCCCGCTGTCTTAGGAAGCGTGTACTGCACACTGGAGAGCTGCTCCGCTCTGGAGGAGAAAACACAATAGAATATTAAATTTGGTGTCAACCCTATGGTCTCGCCACCAATGCTATACAGCATCTCGGGATGGGAGATGCCACGCTACCTCCAGAACTTTAAAATATCATGTCAGAATTTATTATGGCACCATTCAGAAAAAAAAAAATTAAATAAATAAATAAATAAATAAATAAAACTATGTACTTTTACTTTGGATTACCCTTTACCTGTTCTTGTTGGGGATGATGCCTCTCTCCACCTCTTGGTGGTTTTTGCCAATTCGAATGGCAAGCCAGGAACCCAATTTGCCGTTGTAAAGGGTATCTACTACCCGGAACACCTCACCCTTATTAAAGCTCAGTCCATATGGAGACTCTTTTTCGTACTCAAAATGAGTCCGGATATAAAACGAGTCACCCACATCTGACTCCACAATTCGTCGGTACACTAAAGAGCAAAGAGAAATGTAGTCAGTGCATGAAAAATCTATACTTTTTTAAAATCTAAAGATTAGAAGATTAATAAGTATGTGATTTCTCATTTGATCACAGGAAAGCTAATAAAGTGATCTCTCAGCGTCCTCACCATCTTTCTTTTTCTGTGCCAGAATGGTGACATCATCCCCTTTAGGAAGATCCAGAAGAAATAGCACAGCCTCCTCTCGAATGATGTTTGCAAAGTCTACATTATTGACCTAAGGGGAGGAACGTCAAAAAGATCTGATCATTAAACCAGCAATAAAAATAAATAAATAAATAAAACAACATACAACTCTCAAAAACTTGTAAAACACAAAAAGTGAGTGAGACAAAGTCACTGTTCATTGTTGTCTAAAAATATTCAGTGTTGGAGACACACAGACAGGCACTTTTGGCAGCTGGACAAGAAAACAACACAGATCACTGGGGAAACCACCAAGAAAGTAAAAGCACTTTGGTACAGGGAAAGGTTTAAGAACATTTATGTAAGCAAGGTAGAGCCATAAATCTATGGCTGCCAACACAGCCCATTATAATAGGCATACAACTTGAATATTAAAAAGATCAACTTATCACACGACAGTGCTAAATTACCATTACGATGTGTTATGATACAGAATACTGGTCTACTGTACTTCCAGTCTGCCAAAAAATGAACTGTACAATAAAGGCGAATGTCTCTACAATACAGAACAGTTATTTTGTGTTAGCGCAAATACCCATCATCGACGGGAAAAGAGTTTGTAGTAATAGGTAAAAGGTTAAAGCTGAAAATAAGCTGCTCAGCTTTAATGTAATCAGTGATTATATTATTTCACGTTTAAGCCCACACACATCTGCCTTTCTTTCTGTATTAAAATCACTCCAGAGCGTTAAATTCACTTACACCACTTCAGTGCAGTTTTATTCTGCAGTGAAATATTAACTAATCCCTAAAAAATATATACAGTTTACATTTCCTAATTAATATCTCTTGGTGCAGGTGTTTATTTACATTGGGCAAGTAGCTTATTAAAAGTTTTTTTTAAAGCAGATTAATAAATCTGGCACAGCATCAAGGTTCACATCATCACTTTTATTAAACACTTATGGTGCAGGTAAGACTTCATGCAGATATCCAAATACTGCAAAAGTTTCAATAAATTCTGTCCAGCAGCCGATTTAAGACGCAATGTTTTGTTTTTGTTTTTTTGATGGTGCAGTGGTTAACAGGCAAATACCCAAGTATTGCCAAAGTAAAAAATCCATTAAATCCTGTCCAGCCAGTTTTGCATGATTCTATGAATAAAAATTGCCTGGACAGACATACAGACCAACAGATATACAGACAATTTTCTGAAACTGGTTTTAGGTCCTCCAATGTACATCAAATACATCATTAAAAGAGAAAGCTCTGACCAACGTACAGACTAAGACCTTGCTTTTATTTATACAGATTGGGCATGAGACAGTCAGGAGACCTTACCCTGAGTATCTGGTCTCCCTCCTCGAGGCCTTCTTTAGCAGCAGGACTGTCCTCCAGCACGCCAGCCACAAAAATGCCCACATCATTGCCTCCAGCCAACCGCAGACCCACGCTCTCACCCTTTTTAAACTTTACCAGCTTCATACTAGGCCTGGAGAAAAAAAGTCCAACGTGAAATGATCCCTTCAAGTCTCTTTGGCATGATTATGAAGAGTAAAACGGGCTTTGTGTGTCTCCTCCTACCGTAGAATGCTGTCATCATGGGTGACACTGGGCAAAGGGGCATCTGCTGGACTGACAGGCAAATCGACGTCAGGCTGGCCAGGCTGAGCATACACAGGCTTCGGCTCTAAAAATATGAGTACACATGTTACCACACACAGACAAACCCACACACAGTGGTTTCCCTGCCAAGAGGTCAAAGGTCCTCCTGGTAGGATGCTACAAGCAGGAAGCGTGTCAAATCCGACAATCATACTCTACAACCCTACAACTGTGTCCATACATGCTTCCGTCTCATTTTGCAGAAACAGTAACATAAATGTGGTAATTGCAACCAAGCCTGCTGGTGACAGGTGGGTCAGGGTATTAATCTGAACTCTGACCTGGCAGAGGGGGGAGCTGTTTTTCTTCTCTGGTCCCTGTCTGTTCCAGTGCTTTATGCGTCTCCTCCACCATTTTAGCAGGCAAAGGGAGTGGTTTTGAGATGCGATCCTCATCATGACTTCTGTGACTGCAAACACAAAGATGAAGTTTTGAGTTAAGGTGCTGAGTGATGCTTGGGTTCTAGTAGATCAAAGTGATCTTTTGTACAACCAAAATACCAAGCACATTTAAGAATTAATCCATTCCTCCTGGCCTGCCTGGTACACAAAAAAAACAAATAAACAAAAACAAACAAAAAAAAAAAACATGCCATTCACTCACTATCAAGCCAAAACACACACAATAGTGGTTACTATAAAAGACAAAGTGCAGCAATAGTGTATGTGTGTGTATGTGTGAGAGAGAGAGAGAGAGAGAGAGAGAGAGAGAGAGAGAGATCGCGCAAACATAAGACAAGGACGAAGCATGGCTATAGCAGTTAGATAGTCTTGAAGGTCACAGCTGTGTTTGCTGCTCCTTTGCTCGGCTATATTTAGACCAGCCCATCTGATCTGGAGTGATGGAGGATGATAGAAGAGAGAGAGAGAGAGAGAGAGAGAGAGAGAGAGATTCCAGGTGCACTGGTCCTGCGTTCTAAATGAGAAAATGGCTCTTGAAAAATCAGCACATGGCCAGAGAGAACCAGAGTGTGGCCATGCAGTAACCTTTAATGTCATAGAGCAATGTTTATGGACTGCAAAAGCCCCATCTCTATTTTACTCCCCTTTCCTGTCTTAATGCAGGCAGACACCACATGCGGTCGTGTTTAATTCATGATGCTGATGAATATTCTTCCCAGCAATTATTGTGGCTCAGTAAGAAAGGTCATTATCCTGACACAGAGTGTAATGCTGCATACACATGCCAACTGTTTACACAAACAAACAAACAGTGTTCTGTCAATTGTTATGCTACAGGTAAATGTACCTCCATGATAAGATCTCAATGTGAAATGTGTCCTGTGATGTTTCAGTGGCCTTGAGCTTTATTTGGAATATATCAAATCGTGGAATCGAAAATGAAAGCTCATTCACCATGTCCAAGTAACAGAAGGGCAATCAAAATTAATTGTCAGTTTGTGCCTAATTCCGTCCAGGGAGGTTTCTGTAGCTGTTATGCTGCTTCCGGTACTTCATAGTACAGTAAGCAGAGAAAAAAAAAACTAAATTATAAACGTTCTCTCACCACTACAGCATATTGATAAAAGTTGTGTGACCTTTAGTGGAAGATTTGTTTTGAGACAGATTCTTTTCATGGCTGTTTTTCAGAGAAACAGACTTTCCAGTCCTTCTGATGTTAGTGTCACACAAGCATACTATAAAAAATACAAACAAGGTAAAAAACTTGCGGGTCTACATGAGGACTAATGACATTTGGGACATCTGTCTTATTCTGTTATCCTCATAATCATCAGCCTCACCATTATCAATCAACTAAACTTTTTATGCGTGTAAAATTTTAACTGTAGTAACATTTTTATATATATATATATATATATATTTTTTTTTTTTTTTTTTTTTTTTTTTTTAAAGTCAGATTACCTGAAAAAAAAACCCTGAGAGCAAAACAAATAGGAAGAGAGAAAGGTCAAGCAAGGAGGACAGATTCTGCGACAACACTTTTCTGAAACACACTTTTCATCCTCTGACAACAAGTTGGTAAAACAGAACCAGGCTACAACAACCATGGAGGAGCGTGAAAGGAGAACTGTCTTAAGGGAATCATCCAATGGCTGCTATTCCACATGGAGCTGAGTTAGTCTGATCAGTACACAACAGCATCAGCGCTGATAAAGTTTAGTAAGCTGGTGGTGCTTAGGACGAATCGGGTTACATGTCTGTTGGGATGCTTCCAAACCACTTTCACTTACACTGGCCAAGTTCTGTGCACCAAGAATCGTGTGGCTCTGAATTGAAATTAAAATAGAAAAAAATTACAAATAAAAAAAGTCACAACTCAATTAAAAAAAATATCCTTATGAAGCAAAACCTTCAGCAGTATGCAACAGCAGCAGATAAGTTAAGAAATGATTGGAAAAGAAAGAGAGAGAGAAGAAGAAGAAGAGAAAGAAAGACAGCACATACCTCCTGTTGCTGATTTGTGGAGGAGAATGTCTGGAATGGTCCGAGGGCTCTGAGCGCCGGTCTGGGGAGCGTGAGCGACTGCTCTTCTTCTTGTCATGGGATCGGTTCGAGTGATCAGACGCTACTGAGTGGATATCTGAAATATCTGTCACCACAAAACATTATTTTACACAGATTAAACATTACATACTAACAGACGTGAATATCCCTCATATTCAAGAAATATACCAGATGCTGAAAAAGATTTAATAGGATGAAAAATAGTGGATATGTTATTGCTTGAGAAACATCAATACCAACCATCTCTATCGGAAGCATTGGCTGAAGGGATGCTGTCATCCAGATCAGGGATGTTGAGCAGCGTGGCTCTCTCGTCTCTCTGCACGACCATCTTCAACTTGCCCTTCGACCTTTCTATCAACTTCTTAGCGTCTATCAGGGAGAGGTTCTCAGTCACAGTGCCATTTATCTAAGAGGAGAAGTAAAAAAAAAAAAAAAGACATTAGTATAAATTTTTTTTTTTTTACACTGCACAAAACCTTAAGTAGGTGGCACAGATTGATGGGTACAGTGGCCAGAGCTAGTTAATCTGATACGAGTTCCAGCACTGGCTATAATGAAAATTTTACGTGATGATACAAAGCGGTGATGAGGGTTTTACATTTATCTGGAAGTTAGAACAGATATTTGAGCATTATTTCTTCAACGATGCAAGAAAGCATAGAAATTCATGCGTCACATTCCTGGTTTACTTCACAGGGACATACATACACACTGCATCATTTCTGGTGCTTTATACCCGAATATTGACAACCACATAAAAACATCTCCTACTTGATGACTCGCATCATTTGATGTTTTACAGAGCCTGGAATTTTTCCTCTAAGCAGACATCTTACATGAACTGACAGCATTTAAGGAGAGCTTAAAATATTACACAACTAAGAATAAACAACAACATTCAAAAGGTTCTCAAAACTTCATAAAACGTCTTTTAGACTATACATAACAATGGTCCTCCTATAGGATCATATACTCACCATACAATACACAAAGGGTAAAAAGGTAGCACTCTGAAATTTCTAAAACCCCTCTCATTTCTAAGCATACAAAATGCTTTTTTCCTTTTAAACCACCATACGTCTATACTTTTTATAATTTTTTTTCCTTTCATTTGTAACCTTCACAAGACACCCTACAAAAATTATGACGCATATCATGTTGGCACACAGGGTCTAACAGTTGTCTTGCTGTTTATTTTAGGAAACAGAATCAACATGTATCCTTAATCTCAGAAGACCTAATGAAAATGAACACATGTTCTCTTCACTTTCACATTTTATTAACATACTGCTCATTTCTAGTTGTCGTGCTCTCTCTCACCTTCAGCACCACGTCACCTTCCTGGATGTTGCCGTCCCTGGCAGCGAGGCTCTCGGGAGAAATATCCTTCACAAAGATGTGGCTGGCCAGGCGAAGGCCATATTCTGCTTATTAGAGTGAAAAGCAGGAACACACATGCGCGCAATGTTAGTATATATTTAGTTATATTCTTGACATCATCCGAAAATATCTTTTATTTTTTTGTTACAATATAATGATATATATATTTTTTTTTAATTAGAAGGCAAAAACACAATTCTT
This sequence comes from Leiocassis micropogon, assembly GCA_028565275.1. Taxonomy (NCBI): domain Eukaryota; kingdom Metazoa; phylum Chordata; class Actinopteri; order Siluriformes; family Bagridae; genus Leiocassis; species Leiocassis micropogon. The sequence continues at coordinate 12,453,108 of JAOVVA010000010.1, forward strand.
TTTAGCTCGAAGACAAGCTGATGGCCACAGTCTGACATTGTGAAACCAACCTTCATTCTTGCGAGACTTCACGAGTGTGATCTTGGCAGGACGGGAAGCCAGGTTGGAAGAGACAGAATGGCGCTCTGATCGTGGAGACAGACTCCTGTCTCTGGAGGCGCTACGCTCTCTGTCACGATCCCTTCTTGTACCCTGTCGCTCTCCTCTAGTATTGCGCCGTCCGGTAGACCCGCCCCCACCATACCCACTCCGCCCACTACGTACTTCATAGATCTCATCTTCATAGCTGTCGTCATCTTCATCGTGCTCAGACATTGTTTCTCTCTCTCCGTGACGCCCTGACGGGACCTGAACCTTCCTCTTTCGCCTGATGGTCTGAGAGAAAGGGATCAATACTTAAGCACCAAGTGAAATCCAATGTCAATTTTTAAACAAATGAAACATTTTTGTGTCAGTTATCTCATGTTTGCTCCAAAACTATTTCCTTTTGACATTCTCCATATTACATGCTTGTGCACAAGATCGAACTGATACTTACTATTTTTGCATTCTTTCCGCTTTTCCGCAGCTGCTGCACAGCATACGCGTGCTCCACATTATCCATGGAGACGGAGTTGACCATCACCACCCTGTCATTCTCTCTGTGAAGACATTACCAAAACCTTTCAGAACTTAGGCTTCATTTAGTAACCGGGAGCACTGCCTGATGTGAGCCGTGCACTAAAGGACAGAACATTTGATCCATGATTTGCACTTTCATATTTTACAATTCTCAAGTAAACTTCCAAGTTGGAGTGTGAACAGAACTGATTGGAGGTGATTGTGATGTGCTGCTGTGAGAGGGAAAACAAATCAATTCTAAGCATTGTGATCTTGCACCAAACTTTAAGATATTATTGATTGCTGAAAATGCTGAAAACTTACAAGCCTTGTAAGAGATGAGGCGAAATTAACTGAACAACTGATATAAAGCTCGAGGGGTAAAAATAGAAAGAAAAAAAAAAATCTCCCACAACGCAAGTAAGTGCAGCAAGATGGAAGCATGTGATACGATACCACTTTCTCAAAACTGATGATGCAATTATGGACAAACGGTAGTTTTCAGCTTGTCCATCTGTCAAACAAACCTCCAGTGTTTTGTCCAGTTCCAAAAATGTAAACTAATGTTAAAAGAATTATTTACAAAAGAATTCATAAAAGAAAAAAAAAAAAAGTAAATAAGTACAGTATATGAAATGCTGGCAGGTGGAACAACTTGATGCAGTCATGGTCCATGTGCTCTTCCAAAGAAGTTTCTGATTTAGCGCATGATGGCATTGGCCTTTTTCATTTCAGCTGTGAAGCAATGTTTCTTCTTCATACTGCATGTAAAAGACATGAGCCTGGCAAAATTTCCCCTTGATATGTCTAGCATGTAAGTGACTGCATATTGTGTAAGTGGGAAAATTACGTTCAGCTCAAACTATTTGCAACTTTGGTGTAGATGGGTTTAAAAATAATAAGGAAAAAGTATTTGTTAGCAAATTTGATTCATTTTGCAATAATAATATGAGAAACTTAAAGTAAATTTATTCTAAAAATACAATACGCCAATAAAATTAGAATAATTATATACATTTTTTTTTTTACTTTTGGTGGAGGATGTGTGGTGTTTTTCTGACTAGAATGAGCAGCACTTGCTGTAGCTAAAGTACCGAGATAAACCAAACCAGTACACTGCATTGTAACATACGTACACAGAAGAAACAGTCAGATAGAAATTGATCCCCTGGAAACACAATCAGGTTGTCCCAGCTGCCCTGACTAGCAATTTGTGAAATAGTAACTTGAGTGTCTTGTGTTGTTATTATTGCATAACCTACTTCAAGTGGCTTTGTGTTACATTGTGCTTCAAGCAACTTTGTGATATTTCAGGCAAGATTTGTTACAACATTGAATTGGGCTCATTCATTCTCCCCCTCTGATATTCAATCTATCATTTACTAGATACTGGATTGCTGCCATCTTTAATGCTGAGCCATCACATATGATAGGATTTCTGTGCTGTTAATATGCCTGTAGTTACTGTGTGTAATACACCATTCTTACCCAAATCATTTTATGTTCCCAGATTTTAAAAAAAAGGGATATCTGTGATTTAGAGTCGTGACAATGCAAAGCATAAACGAAAAAAGCATAATTAAAGCATAAAATATAATTTAACTTTTAGCCTTACCCCAAAGGCAGTTGACCTGCCAAAAAAAAAAATTTTTTATATATAAATTCTATGAAACGTTTGTAGCAAAAAAATAATAAAAGCTGTTGCGCAAACGGCGAGCCGAAATCATGCTCGTCTCAAAACAGTTATCAAGTTCTTATCTCAAACAGACGCGTCTGTATGTGCGCAAGTAGGTGGCGTACAAATAGTATTACATTAGCATGCATTGTGTTTTGAGGAAAGTAACTTAGTCGACTGAGTATATCTGAAAAAGAAAGAAAGAAAAAAAAATGCACATTATCAGTCAATCATTTGGACACACTTTCATCCAACAGATGTTCTACGTTAGAATAATAATGCAGATGTGAATACTATGAAGTAGCAAATGGAACTATGCAGTGAAAAGAAAACATAAAATCAAAATCAACCAACAGTGGGCCTGTTTCACATATCTCACATACTCGCAGCATCTTCTCAAACAGTTTATTGAAATAAAACTTAAAAAATTATTATTATTATTATTATTATGCTCAGCCCACAAATGGACATTAACGTCACTACATACTCTGGACTTGAACACATTTTAGTGTTTATGGTTATGATTTAAATGTTTCTAAGATGGTGAAAAATTCTGTTTAATCTAGTGTATCCAAAGTTTTGACTGGTAATGCAGGTTTACAAACGAATAGCATATATCCCAGAAAAAAGTGGTGGTGGAGTGTCTTACTGTAACAGGCCCTCTGCTGGCCCTCCCTTTAGCACGTCAGAGATGACAATGGACGTCTCTCCGCTCTGGAAGTGGGGGTTGTCCCTCCCGCCTGAGATGGCGATTCCAAACCCAAATCCTGGAGCCTGCAGAGTGGAGTACAAAAAGTTACAGGGAGAAAGGAAAGTAGAGACAAAGTTTCCCTAAAGCTATGTTTACCTTTTATGTAATTTTATTTGTATTTTTAGCATTATCGTCATTATTATACAGTTTCCTCAACGATCACATAAAAGAGAAATGTGAAACAAATAACTTTAAAATAGGAAGCAATAGTGCCACTCAAATCCTCTATGCGACCACAGAGTCAAATCTCATGCTGAGTTCTTAGGGCAGGACCACAGAACAAGCGTTCATACACATGACATACACAAGCAAACCTTTAAACTGATTATTATTAGCTGGTAGGCTTTTAAAAAAAAAAGATACACATTTAAAACAAATTAGTAAGTAAGGTGAAGGTCCAGGTTCCAATTTTATTTTATTCTATAAAGCTCTATATAAATAAAACAGAACTGAAACAATTTGTGAATTTACTTTTGCCCTGTAACACTTGGTGCGGTCCTTACATTACATTTTTACACTGGGTAAAAGTATTCAGACTGCATGCATACACCATTATACCTTAATATATTTGTTACACAGGGTGAGTATAAAGTCCTTCTGATTTTTGAACATTGATATAAACAATGAAGGTTGTGGCAAAACAAAGATCAATTAATAAACTAGCAGATTATTTAGCCACAGGAAATACACATGTCTGAAATCAAGGAAAGACTATATGCTCATATACCCTGTACATCTATATTTAGGCATTTGGCAGATGCTCTTATCCAGAACAACTTAAAAAAGTGCTTTTACAGAAGTGCCCTGTACCTTCAGCAGAACAAAAACATAATTAACATTGAGTCATTGAGGATTCTTTGTGAAAGCCATTGACGAGGATGCCGAGGTTTTAATTTTACACGCTTGACTACCGTTATATTGCTATTTGCTTTAAAGAAGGGGAAAAAAAGCATTATTGTTTACTGTAAAATGGAGCTCAAGCGTAGTGAAAACATTCTTCTGTTCTGAATCATAACCAGTCAGACATTAAAATATTTGCATCTTACTCGTCGCTCATATCACAATGTAAGCTGAAAGTGGAGAATAGATTAAAAAAAGGAATGTTCGCACCTCACTCCTAGTAGTTACCAAAAGATGAATGAATGAATGAATGAATGAAGGATGATGGGTTGAGAGATAAAACAAGAGGCAACATGGATAAAGAAAAGGCAGTAATGGGTAGAGAAAGAGAAAGGTCATGAAATAAAACTGATGCAAAAAAAGAGGCGTATAATTTTAGAGAAACCGGAAAAAAAACGTTTATATACTTTTATTTAGAGCAAATTCTCCCAATTAAAGAGATTAAAGCTGTTTTTATACTTACACTGACTAAGGAATTAAAGTAGCCAAATTTAATTAAATTAATTTTTAAAAAAAACAAACAAACAAAAGAAACAAACAGAAAAGCACCAATACCCACCCTGTGCAGAGTTACTGTGTGCTGCTCCCATATTACCGTCTCCTCCATTGCCGCACTCTGCATTAAGAAAAGAGAGGACAAGCAAAGCATAAATTGTGGGATTTACATTCAAATTAACATCCTGAATACCCCGAGGGCATTAAATTCTTTAAAATACAGTTGAATCTCAGTAGTAGCACAACATTAAAATGTTTCTAAACTAGTGTTTGTGTTTTCCTTGGGCTCCTATTAGCCGGTGCATGACTGCATGATTTCCCCAAGAGCCTAAATGACCTTGATGTGCTGCACAGTGATGGGAAGGAAGAATAATGTGGTAAAAAAAAACATAACTTGGGTATATGCAATGCCTGTGCAATGAGTGGAAATCAAAAAGCACAGTTTTAAGATAGATTTACATAAGTATTGGAGGCAGTGGTTTATTAATTTAGTTTTGCATGCTGTCTGGAATGCAGCTAACGCAACAGAATATGTGGGCCAACAACATCAGTGCCGTTATTAGTATAGATCATCAGGTTTAAGCAGCTTTAATGGGTTAAAGATATGGTTTAGAAATGTGATAACCACAACAGACTTCATAATGAGATGATCTGCAAAGGGCAACACTTCATATACCCTGTTGAAACATCTAAAAGAGAGTAAACTAAGGCCAGTCAGAAAGGATGAGCTATTGTCATTTTTGCCAAGCCTGAAGGCTGCACCTGGCAGGATATCCACATATAAAGTGTTGCTCAATGTCTCACACACACACACACACACATCTACGAACATTTTTTCCTGAACATAATTTTTTTTTTTTTTTTTTTTAAACAGCTTGGCCACGTACATCCAAGGAGACAAGTGAAACCAACAGTCTATTTGCAAGACTCCAGTTAATCTAAGCAAAGGGGGTGTGTATGTGCAAACCACATACACACTGACCAAATGCAAATGACCATCAAATCCTTGCAAATCAAAATGAGTGCACATGCAAAAGCCTTAGAATCTTCATTGTACTGGAAATTCACATGAATGAATTGTTAATCAAAGAGGAAGGCTTTAGTAAACACTTCCTTAATGTCTTCCTTTAGCATTGTTTAAACAAGCATGAAGTCTAAGGAGGAAGCTGGCGACTGCAGAGCGTAGCATACCTCAGGACAATAGGATTGCTGTGGCTGAAATAAGCAAAGTGAAAGTATGCAGGGCTGTTTGAGAGCTTTAACTAAGAACCTTGTCTGACAAGACCTCATGCATCTCTCTGATGGATGCGTATTCAGACCTTCGCCTGAGCAGTGGGGATGGGAGGTTTCAGTGCGCAGGTTTGCCAGACAGACTTTCCACACCGCAGCCCATTCCACTGCTGCCTCTAACCCAAACACAATCACTTAACTGCTCTCTTTTTGCCATCACTGCAACATAGCGCCAATAAAACCCTGGCAGGAGAAGAGGAAAAGACTGCACAGCTTTACTGTAATTTAACAGCCTTCGGTGGATACAGCTGATGAACTGAGGTGGATAAATGTAAAAAAAAA
>JAOVVA010000010.1:12468353-12490755 GCA_028565275.1 Leiocassis micropogon
CATTTAAGTGTGACAAACATGCAAAAGAATAAGAAATCAGGAAGGGGGCAAATAGTTTTTCACACCACTGTATGTGCGCTACAGAACATGATAGAATGGATATACTTGGGGAAAAAAAAAATCAAATAAATTGTATAAGAGGCTTTTTGTATAACAGCCATTTTAATTTCAGCACATCCTTACAGTAAATACAACCTGTTAATGAATGGCTGTTTTTATTAAATGCTCTTCAATTACCACAGGATATCCCCGTGTTGTTATATTAACGAATGCACGTGTATATGGATCTTGGCTGCGTGTCAAAGAGTGATCTCAGGGCGTGACTCAGGGTGATCAAAGGTTTTAATTAGCATCACTTTAAAAGATATTTCAAATGGGTTTCTGTGTGTTTGAGAGTGAGACTTTGTTATGCATGAATCACTATAGGCAGATTCCGTATTTAACATTATGAGCTAATGACAGAAGACTGTGAGTATAATCCCCTTAAGTATACAATATAAGGCCTTTAACTGTTTAACTCCTCAGCTGTATGCATTATCTGTAACTCAACTCAATCACAAGTCACATTACATGAAAGCATTTGGCAAATGAACAAAAATGTAAAATCTTAACAAAGCTGTTTAGTCATTAACAAGTTATAACCGGCTGTGGACAGGATACTCCGTGTTGTTTAACGCTGTCCAGCCGTAACCAGAGACAAAAAGGAAGAGCCAGGCTAAAAATAGCATTATAACTGCTGGTGGGCTTGGATGCTGAGGCTCTTGGGGAAACTGAAGTAAATGCTCACGAGTTTAAAAAATATAAAGTATAGATAGCCAAGCAGGTCAGGTAATTAGTCTAAACCAGGATTTGTCCACACCGCTTACATTCAGTTATAATCTATTGTTTAAGGCTAAAGTGCGTTAGCTGTTACAAAGCCGTGTGAACAGGCCTTTTACCTGAACTACTCACAATGTCAAATTTTACCAAGACCTGTACAAAGGAGAATGAACAAGTGCCCTAACTTCTAAGAGACCCTAGCAGCAGCACAATGAGGTTTAATGCCTAAATGTTTAACTGGCAGCCTACAGGAGAATTAATGACTACGAACAGACATCCTTAAGCAATCTTAAAATCTTAAATGGTCAGATGTTCGACTATAAAACAACACAAGTGTGAGCAATCATGACAGCAGCATTAAAACTTTTACAACAAGAGGAGAGTAAGAACAGAGAGGACCTGCTGAATACAGTATAAACAAGTGCATATTCGTGCACTCTCTACAGCACTGCAGATCTCGCTCACACACACACACGCAAAATGGAGAGGGGGGGGTGGCTGGGTCTGCTCAGTGGTTATGGTGTTGGACTACTGATCGGAAGGTGACAGGTTTGAACACCAGCACCACCAAAATGCCACTGTTGGAGCTTTGAGCAAGGCCTTTAACCCTCAACTGCTCAGACGTATAATAAGAAAAAGGCACTCTGTATAAGGGTGTCTGTCTGATGCTGTAAAAGTACACAGATGCACACAAAACCTGGAAAGTGAAGTGGTGTCATCCTGCCAATGTTTGGTAAACGTCCACATGCTAAGGTGCACATGGAGGATACTGTGAAATAACGTGCACCCTAATGTCCATGCACACACACATCTGTAGACTTGTACGGTCGAGAATAAAGTCGACTAAAATGAGAATGCATAAAAGGAATCTAGTAGTGTTTTTAAAAAGAAAGGGTAAAAAAAAAAAAACATTAAGATGAAGCATTGCAATATGAAGTTGGACGACAGACACACACACACACACACACACACACACACACACACACACCCCACTGATTAAATCAAATCTAACCACACAGTGAGTCTCTGCTGATGAGAACGCAACAGTTTTTACCGAACTACCTACTCACACAGCAGTTAGTTAGTGTCCATGCTATGGAAGACTCAGCATCGTCAGGATTTCCAAACTCCCACACACAGTCCAGCTGAAGATACCGCAGATTTAACCGTCCGCCGACAAGAGCTTCGGGAAGAAACCGCTTCCTCCAGTCAAATAATGACAGAGAGACAGACAGAATCCTTGTCCGTCTTGTTGTGCTGGACAATGTAGATGACGGAACACTCAAATGAAAAAATAATAATAATAAAAAAAGCAGTTTCATTCTACATTTGATTGCACTTCAAAATATTTCCACTCGGCTAAAAATACGGACATATCTATGTTTAAAAAAAACAACAACAACTCTATCCTCATCTGCACTCCAGTCTGTTTCTCTTCACATGTGCACACACATACACACACAAAAATAAATCCCAGTGGCCTGGCAGCGTTCTTGAGAGTGCATAGAGGGAGGGGAGCTGCAGTTGTGCTACAGCGTGGATCTCCTCTGTTCAGTAGGAGCACAGATCCATCTGCAGTGTAAAGTGCTGTACTGGCCTTAACCCTTGCACCGCCGCAGAAGACGGAGCGAGTTTGTCCTGTTCCGGTGTGCACTTGTGAGCATCGTCCACAGTGATGTTAAGCCGATTACAGAATTCATCTGCATAGCTGGATAAGCATAGTGGTAGCATTCTGCTTGTAGCACGTTAAAAATAACTCCAGCGTGTCTGCGGGAGAGTTTCACATGCGCCCCCACGTACAAGTGAAAATGATTTGACGTTAATCTAAGTACAACAGGACATACTGATTCAGAAGCCCTGCCATTTGCAGATCACACCCAGCTGGGAACTCCACTGGCTTACGAGTCCAATATGCTGCATAGCGAGGCTACCGCCGCATGGTTTCCCTTAGAACTTGTGCCAAGGTGGCTTTCAATCTCGCTCGGCCTCTCGTGCACAGACGCAAAAACAGCTCGGGTTCTTTTAGATCTGTTTTACATACAGGTGACCCAGCTGGGATAAGTAGCCTGATAACTGCTGTAGATCATACAGTGAAATACACATCGTCAATCTCTTACTAGTGTAGAGGTTTGGGAGTGACAGAGAGGGGTTTGCATTACCCTGGCCTCCCCCCTACACACACAGCTTGTCTACAAGCTTTCTGACACGCAGTCATCATGGAATGTGTGTCAGTACCCAGGCTGGAAGTGCTGAAAGATTCTGTGAATGTTTTCTTTTTCCGCTCTCCCTGTAGTGAAACTATGCTGACACGGAGCACACGTGAACACGGCCCACAGCCAGAAAACAAGCAAAACGCACTGCTTTACAAGGCTAACCACTCTCAGCCGTGTGAACACTATCCTATATAGCTGCATTTATCTGCAAACGTGCTGGAGGGAAGCAAAAGTCAGCCTGTGCTCAGGGCAGAGATCAGGCTTTGTAAATATCAATTTCTTGAGGAAGAAATATGGGGAAATATGTCAAGCGCTGGTGAAGCTACTCCTCTATAGATCGAACGTCTATAAATAGTCCGAAGCTGCTGATGTTATGCTATCCTAAGCAGCAGATACGCAACGCGTGGTGCTAAGCTTTCTCATGGACAGGATGGGGAGCGGGCATGATTAAGGCTTAAACCACATTAACATATTTTACAATGTGAAGGTCACGAAAAGGCCAAAAGTCATGACCAGGACTCGAGACCCCGTCATACACGTCTCTAAAAATTGATCGAGTCTTGCCATTCAGATCCGAGGACGGCTAACTTTAGATAGGTTAATGTGAAACAATACATTAACCTTGGCACCGTGTTCAGTGATGAAGAAGGAAAATCCTTTTTAAATCCAGCTGTAGCATGTAGGGATAAATGGACATGCAAGACATTAAATAAAAGACACTAATAGTTTTATGATACAATATACTGTATGAATCAAAATGTGTTCCTGTTATGACCTGTCCAGACTGGAATAGCCCAGCTTTAAACATGTCTATGTCTAGAAGGGGAAAATGCTAAAGAAATTAGATTTTCAAAGAGAACAGATAGACTTAAAGTTAGGTATCTAGTACACCTACCTGCCATTAACAAAATTCTAATTCAACTTGAATAAGGATAAATCACATCAACAGAGTCATGACCTGGACTTTCTGAAAGACATCTTCACATTGTTCGACGATCAATTGAGAATAACATTCTCCCTCTATTCTTGAAGCTGCTAACAAATATTAATGATCTATTTATAGCTCAGAAACTCAGCCGAATTCACTCTCCAACACACTGATCCAGCTTCGCTGTCACAAAGAACGGTTCAGGAAATCCTTCCTACCATTCGCCATCGCACTGTACAATGACTCACCTCTATGTAACAGATGACAATATTCAATGTCACTTCACGCACACTGACAATTTGCACATTTTATCTCATTTTCTTATTTTGAAATGCCAGTTTGCCCCCCCCCCACCCTTATTGCTGTATGTGTAACCTGCTGCAACACAATTTCCCTCAGTGGATCAATCAATCAATCAATCAATCAATCAATAAATCAAACATTTTACTATAGGCACTGAGTGCATTATTTACTTCTTTCAAGTCTGTGGATATGCTTTTGCAAACTGCACAAAGAAAAGTCATAACTAGTCTTACCCGTAAAATTGTAGAAGGAACATTAGCCAAGCCTTAGGAGTACAAATGTAGATCTTTACAGTACCATTAATACAAGATGATAATATAAATATGGTTAATATAATACAAATACTATACAAGTTTAGTATGCAATGTGATTTGAGTGAATATATTGGACCGTTTTTCATGCTAAGGCAGCATGGTGGCGTAGCGATTAGCAACGTGTCCTCGTACCTCCAGGGTCGAGGGTTCAATTCCCGCCTCGGGTCTGTGTGCGTGGAGTTTGGACGTTCTCCCCGAATTTGGTGGGTTTCTGTGTGTGTGTGTGTGTGTGTGTGTGTGTGTGTGTGTGTGTGTGTGTGTGTGTGCGCGCGCTTGTGCCATGCGATGGATCAGCACCTCATGGCCAGGGCCTGCTCCGAGTCCCCTGGGATAGGCTCCAGGCTTTCTGCAAACCTGTACAGGATGAGCGGTATAGAGAATGAGAAAAGAGGAGACTTTTTTTTTATGTTCTGATGGTCTGTTGACTGAAACCTTCACAAATAAAGTGATACTAAACTAAAATTCATTCAGAAATTACATCTCTGAAGATGTAACTTAAACAGCAAACTGAATTAGTAGTGCATGTTCAGTGACGCAGCCATGTCAGCATAGGTCGTAGTGCTTCTGCAGCGCACTGGAATGACACCACCAATTTTTTCTTCTTCATGTGCAGCGGGGAGAATATTTGCATACTCCAGTTGAAATTCATGAACACTTTTGTAAGAGCATGAAGAGCCAATCATCAGTAAAAGTATACGCCATGGAGGAGAACCAATTTTTATTATTATATTTTTTTTATACAATAGTTTTTTTTAAAGACACATAACTTTCTTGTGTATCCAGGAAAATATGGCCAGCTTAAAGTTTGTTCGAGCTTACATGTTCATGACGAGTAAATAAATTCATGACAAATGTTAAAACTTGTCTTGTTGTCCTGTCATGTATTTTTCCCCCAGAACAGAGCCTTCAAAACTGAGGTACATACCAAACCTTGGCTTCTGCGTTTCTGTTACACCCCTACCAAGCATTAATAATACACTAGCTATGCTTATTGATGCAGTCAGCGATCCCCTGTGAAAGAATCCGGTGAAACAAGAAGCACCACTTCAACCAGAGTAAAATCAGCCTCTGTAGCCGTGACGAGGCTTAGCATTACTCACACATTCCTGGTAAAACCAGCTAAACACGCACAACTGTGATGGCTTTGATTTTTATTCCAGTGTGTTAGGGAACCGTACATACTGTAAGGCACAAAAGCCAAACGAAACCATAAAAGAAAGTAAAAAAAATGCTTTGAGGTTTAGAGCCGATCAGATCCCTAATGACTATTCTGAATAAGCGTGAGAATTATTTCATCGGGCCTGTAAACACCCTGCTGAGTGTCGCTTCAAGGACAAACATAATGGGTCCCTAAACTCTTATGCATAGGAGGGAGGGGGTGCGGGTAAATTCCACCTGTTAAAGCATGCCATTTTATTTAAAACGTTCTTACACTAATCAAGTCAAACATTAATTGTTTTTTAATTAAATTAGATGTTAAGAGACTTTAAATTGAGATGTATTGAAATAAAACCTGGGAAAACAAAAGCATTTTATGAGTCGCCTGTAAACTTCACTAAGCTTAGTAGAGATGTGCTGATAAGCAGCATTACATGCAAACCCCCCAATCATCTAACACACACCCCCCCCCCAACACACACACTACTCTCAGTGATATATGAGCTGACAAGTATGAAAGGTATCTGCACTGATATACAGACAGCAGGAATTTCATTTCAATAAGAGTGATTAATGAGAACATACGATCACATGATCGACCTTCAGATCTCCTGTTCACATCTGTATACAAGAGGTGTAACGCCACGGTGTGAAAAAGGTTTCTCATCTCTTTGACAGAATCTGAACAAAACAGGACATAAAATTTAACACATAAGACCATTCCCAAGGCCTCATTATTATCCAATAGATCATACTGTCTTAGCTAGTGATGGGTACAAGCATCTGACTAATGAACACATTTTTATGTAACTGTAGAATTAATTATATATATTAAAAAAAAAACTAGATAGACGATCATCCTTAGCCTGATGTAAAAAAAAAAAAAAGAAAGAAAGACGGACAAAAAGGGCTATAACTTATGTACACTGTAATGTAAGTGTACGGGATGGGACATGGCTCTGTTACTTGTTTATTGAATAAAGAGCAGACGAGGGAACCAGTTAGTGATATTTTAATATTTATAAAAAAGAAAGACAAAGCTTAGCTCAAGGTTTGATCAAGTTAAAATACCCAGCCTAAACAATAAAAAGCATGGGTGCCTGCAGTGTGAGGTTCAAATCGGCCTATGTGGCACAAATGTAGGTGTTTCTTACACCAGTATGCTTACGGTCCATGCACTGAGAACAGAAGATAAACAATATAGGATGTGGCCAAACCGCACGCTGGAGGTGCCTAATGAAAAATATCAGGGGGAAAAAAAAAAATTTTATTTAAATTTTATAAATAATAATCTAAATAAAATAAACCTACCAACAAATTGTTCTACTACGTTATGTCAATTTGTCCAATTTTTACTATACTACAAGTTACTCTACCGGCCTTGGACTACCAGTCAGTCATTCAAATCATTCAGAATGAACAGATCTCAGATCGACCACGATCCTGACCAGGCTGCTGGTCAGTTCACAGAAACCCTGATGGTTAAAGAAACTGAATGAATAACTATTCCCAGTATTGTAACATGTTGTTGAAAAAACCTTGAAAACATCAGAAATAATAGTTTTCATAAAGATCTATACTAACAATTTTCAAAAACTTTGATTCATAACTGATTCTCGGTCCATCCTCACACTTCACTACATTAAATTAAGAAAAATTTATGCCTAAATTAAAAAAAAAAATTTTTTACACAATTTTCCAGGGTTTGCTTTAGTCCACTGTGTAAAAAAATGTGAAAGCTAAAAACAAGTGCACTGCAGGCAACTGTAAAATCATATTACTTCAGTGCAGAAAGAACTCACTGTCCCGGGGAGTACTGTATAGACTATGGACAGTGAACATCTTTTGCTCGTCTTGGTCATCCAGCAAACTAAGAAAAGAAGTTTGAAAAATCTGAGCTTTACCTCACATTTGATATTTAACTTAACTTGTAGTAGTACAACGAAAAGACTGAGATAAGGCTGTCTGTGTGTACATGTGTGTGAGAGAGACAGAGAGAGAGAGAGAGAGAGAGAGAGAGAGAGTGTGTGCATCCGTGCGCACCATCTGTAAGGTAAAACCATGTGTTCACACCATAAGGCCTATGTGCTGCTGACTACCATCTAAGAAATACTACACCAACCAGCAAGAAATATAGTCTCCATTAGTGCCACGTGTCAGTGTTGACCTATGACCCTAAGAAAGTCATCAGGCTGAGATGTTGGTGAACATGGGAAGTGGTACACACCTTGGGTGTAGCTAGTTAATATGCAGCCTACATTTCATACTAGTTGAGTCAGCACAATTCCCTCCCTTTTTGGAGAGGCTGATGTCAGAGTAAAAATGGGAGTGCATGAAACAAGGAGGAAAAACATGACGGCATATGATCAGTATGTGGTATGACTCCCTCCATACCAGAGTATGCAACCGACTCTACGAAGGAAAACAACAAGTCTGAAAGTACCTGGACACTCATGTCTTTAATTTAAACACATAAAAGGAAAGATACGAGTCTGATGCGGTGTAGACATCATGAGCTTTAAATAGTCAAAATGCAAATCACCCATTTTAGACACGCAACATGGCAGGGCACATACTGTATAATCCTCTCAAATATTTTGCATACCTTTGTTTTTTTGCAGGTTTTTGTTTTGCATGTTGCCGCTTTTGACAGTAACATCAAGCATCACATTTCCCCACATTCAGCACAGCTTGACAGAGGTTTTTTTTTTTTTGGTAAAAAAGACAATATAATACAAGATATGAAAAAAAAAATCCTTCCTGCTGACAGGACAAGAAAAACTACTGATTCAATCTTACATTAGAAAGCCACAGTTAACAACATTACCACCATAATATCTGTATCAAGCATTGTGTTGTGCAAATGTACACATGCTTTACTGATTAACATCTCAATAAATCATCTCTCAACTCAAATTCCATTTCATTAAGGATGAAACAATATATTTCAAACAAGAAAGCATCAGTCTTACTCTAATCGTGTTCTCATGAGTCCATTTAAGAGTTTTCTAACCACTGGATGTGTTCTTGCTTCACTGGAGGCACTGCGCCCAGAGCAGCAGCAGCATCCTGCAAACACTCTATGACGGCTCTATTTTGGGATCTCATGTCTCAGCACATCCATTTCATTGGATTTTCATTCCACTCAAACTGTGCATAGGCATCATACAATGCTCTGGGATTAGCCTGTCAAAATAAAGCACTCGGTGCAAAATTCATATAAAATCCAAACAGCAGCAGAGTAAACACAAATGGAAATCAAAGGACGGTCTACAAAAATGTTATTTTGTTCATTTGAACAAAAAGACTGTTAAAATAAAACATTATACAAACATACTGTTAAATCAGTATCCTGATGACTGATGTTTATTTCTCCAGAGGTGCGAGTTTCCCAAAAAACCTAAGCTGATGTGTGTTATGTCCAAACCCTGAACTATAATATAATATAATATATGTATATGTATGATGTCACTTATTTGTCAATGCAAATTCACTACAAATGAAATCAGAAAAGCATTTTTTTCCAGACTGGTTAGTGGAAAATAAATATTCCACTCGATGCCCCCCCCCACCCTCTTCTGACAACAATGTCAAAACTTACATTTTTCAGGAGATTATGCCTAGTGGGTGCGTTTCTATCCTCCCACCTAATTCTCAGCTTGTATAACGGGATATAAAAATGTTAGGAACAAATGACACTTTTTTTTTTGTCTGACTAGGGTCTGATCTCATGTTAGACTATAAGTGATAAATAAAGAATAACTTGACTGATTCTAAAAACTTACACATACACAAGAAGAATAAGCAACTGAACTCTATACCAATTTAAACAAAACGTTCAATGTCACCGTAAATAATAACCGTCATTTAAGTGGCGATTTATCAATGATAAAAGCATATATATATGTATGTGTGTGTGTGTGTGTGTGTGTATATATATATATACACACACACACACATAAATAAAATAAAACAAAGAAAACTAGCTGTAAGAACAGAACACCACAACAGTCAGTCAGAATGTTGAGGCTCTTTTAGAGGTTGAAACTACACTAGAAACTTTGTTAGAAGTGGATGAGTTTGTATTAACCTAACTACAACTTGCCATATATTGGCTACTTTGACATTCCTGTGAAAAAAAATTAAATAAATAAATAAAATATTGACAATTTACACATTCAATCCCACAATCAAAAAGATTTTAAACAGCAACTACAAATTTCTCAGATCAGCATAACGTTGCGCATGATTGTCTAAATTTAACGTACATACTAGGCACAGGAATCACCTGATACGCTGCGAATCACAATACCTATTTGCTGATTCGATTTGAATTGCCATTATGTTAATGTCACGATTTAATAAATTTGCTGATTCAATATTATCATTTTTTTTTATTTATTTTTTTTAAATAGTACAAAAATTAAAATTTAGCTCCTACCACACTGCATGCTGTGCTGCCTGCCAATGTGTGAATATTAGGATGTAGAGGAACGACACCATTTTATCAACTCAAATGGAAAAATATATTACAATTAAAAAAAAAACCTGTAAATATATATTTTTGGAGTCAGTATGGTGATACATGAATTTCCACACACAACAATCGTGTTATATACACATCACCACTATTACGTATCTGTGTGAGATAAAATTACAAAAAAGTTAAGAATATTTGTATCTTAATATCTGAAATTTAGGACTGTTCAATTTACCAATTTCAAATTTCAAGTAGTTTATCAAATCAGTCAATCAATCTATCTATTTATTTATAAATAATCATCATTCCTCTAAATAGCTTGTTGGAACATTCCTCCTAATGAAATTTCCTCAGGGCCATGGTGCAAACACATAACAATACAGCTGCATGGTATGCAGGAATACATAAAGTGCAAACACACAACAGTGTGAAACACTTTTTTCCAACACTTTTAGAGACCAGGAAAAAAAAAAAAAAAAAAGGCTTGCTGTGTTTAATCCTGCTATTTTGGCCAACAGGGCTTACTCTTCTACTATAAGTGTGATGGAGCAGCTGCTCCCACCAAAATGATTACACAGGACACCTGAGAGTGAACGCATGTACATGAGCAATAAAAAATGAATGCATCTGAAGTTTCACCATGTGCAATTATGCAGATTAAATATAATTCTTGGAAACAGACTGGATGACTCAGGAGGGAAGTATTATCAATATACAGGGGATAAAATAAACAGAAGAGGATGTACAGACTGCGGTACATGAATAACACACGATGGATGACAGAGAGGAAGGACAGGTCAGACTCTTTCAGCTTTCCTGTACTTCAACTGGAGTTTCAACCGAAACAGAAACACGCCCATGTTAAATAATACTGCGTTTCAGAGGAGGAGATTACCATTCACTTCAAAAACAGTTTCAACTTGACGTGTGGTTAAAATGTGTTCAGCTAAATACAAGACACAAAAGTTATTTACAGAGAAAACACTGGCAAGCTGCTTCGCCTTGAAAACAGTTACCTAGGCAGCGAGATAACTGAGATAATCACCCAAAGTTAGGTTTATCCAGTGTTGGGTTTTTTTTATTCATATGTGCGATACATCATCTCAGAGTGTGTCTATGCATTAGTAAATGTTTTAAATGCTATGCATTTTATATTAAACAATCTCAGACTGATCAAAACTTCAATTCGCAGCATTAGTTAATTAAACACTATAGTAGTGAACAAAACTATTTAGACAAGATAAGCCATGTATTATAGCTCTCCTGTAGTTAGTCCGAGCTTATCTGGGTGTAGAAGAGTTGTACTCATTAGAATTAAAACATGTAGTTAATGGATGGAACAAACATGTGGCAGGACTTTTACTTTCTGAAGGCGGGGTGTCCACCTCTGCACAAAATTGGCCCAAACTAGGGAATTCTCAAGTGAGGTTTGAACTTATCTGGCAAATTTCTGTGCAGGATCTTCAAGAAGCGATCAAGCAGCCATGGATTGATCAAATGACACCACAGTGCAGGTTTTGAAGACAAAGAGTTCATACTCAACTTTATTGTCATTATTTTAGAATGTTGAGAATGTCTTCAAAATAGTGAATTTCACTTTTGCCTCAATACTTTTGACCACCTTTATAGCCTACAGAACGCCTGCGAGCTAGTTTATCCTTTTTCAAATCAAACTTCGGTGAATTATTTTAGCACTATTTATATAAATTGTCACTTATTATTACAGGAGCAGTCTTACACTAATGAGTGACAAATATTTATCTAATTTATCACAAAGCAAGGATGTCTGCTTTAAGCTACATGAACGCTAGACGATTCAGTCAGTCATATGTTTGTTTGTAAGCTATGCGTACAGGTTATGTAAGTAAGGATATATAGTGTGTATATATATATATAAACTCTGTATGTGGTTATATTCTCTGCGCTAAACATCATAATCCTCGATTAGTTAGCTCACGCTAGTTGCTAGCTACACACACCGGCGGTTAGTAAACACATGACCTTAGCCGGAGGAGGAGAAGGAGGAGGCAGGCGGCTAAGTGCTGCTGTTGCTGCTCCTGAGATGCGGCTGGTTTGATGTTTTAGCTTTGCGCTACGGATGAAGCTAAAGTCACGCTAGTGCTTACGGTATAATAAGGTCGGGGAAAAGCAGAGCGTTTACCTTATTAGAAGCAGCCCTGGCAGACATTTTGTTCTTGCTTCAGCTCCGCGAAGTTGGCAGGTTTTAAAAACCACACTGAGCTACGTTTGCTTGCCCAGGAGAAAGGGGGGGAAAAAACGTCAAACGAGGCGTTTGGTTTCCTCCGGCCAGATGCCGCAGCGCCGGGCTAGAGTTTATAACTCAGCCGCCCTCTGTGGCCGGTGAGCAACATGTCAGCCGCGGTGTAACAGTCCAAAGTTCCCGGTCAGTCCTATGTGTTGGAGCGGAGCGAATACGCTTCAGGCAGTGGGATCCGCTAGTACTCACTGCACGTAATCCTTTCCGGAGGGGGAGGGGGGGGGGGGGTAAAGGCAAGTCAACGTATTAAAAATGTTCCTGACTGAAATATCCTGCGAGGAGAGGTGGTTTCAACGTCCCCCGTGTGTTTACTGCTGGACTGCAATGGCAGACACACGGGAGGATGGCTCGGCTTTTCTCACAGCGTCGACTCCAAGCAACAGCCGTGACATGTCTGTCTGGGAAAGTCCATTCCCTTTACTCCAGGGGTGGGAACAGAAATCAGGAGCGCAAAGCACGTCGCCTTACTGTAAAACCTGTCTATGGAAGGTGACGTATTCCGATATGAACACGAACTGCAGAGCCTGAATCAGCTCCCTGTCCACGAGAACACGCGGGAATGAATAAAAAGCGCGATGTGAAAATGGGATGGCGCACTCCGAGCGGGAGAAATGACTCGGTCCGAGCAGGCTTTCATGGAAGCTCAGGGAAACTGTGAAGTGATGTTGCACAGCCAACTTTACATGTGGTCGCGACCGCATCACCCATCAAACCACACAGGAAACACCAGACTGTTTCACATGCATGTCGGCTCAGTGTCTGTAGAAGGAAATTAAATCCTTTCCTATACATTTCAAATACCATATTTTCAAATGCATTAGTAATGAGGCTTGATAAATGATTGAGAATGCCTGACCCCAGATGATCACTCAGCAGGATATAGGAGATTTTTTTTTAAATCCTAGTATTCATATACTGTACATTACTGTGCAAAAGTCTTGCAAATAATTGCTGTAGAGCAAGGATGTATTCAAAAATGTTTCTACATTCAAAAATATTCTAAAAAGCAGTAAACACTAATTAGAGTCAATAATTGTTGCGATTTATCTTTACTTAAAATCTAGTCTCAGGTACAGTGTGTGCAGTTTTATAAGTAAACTAGTGTTAGTACTCATCGTTGATGGGAAAAGAGTTTGTAGAAACAGTTAAAAGGTTAAAGCTAAAAATAAGCTTCCTTCGTCGTAGGCCAAATACACTCCATGCTCGGTATTCGGAGAGTGAATCACAGATGAGAAATTGAAAAAGTAGATAGGATAAAGATTATGTTTTGTCTTAAAATGACTCCAGCGCATTAAAATTAATTTATTCCACTTCAACGCTGTTATTTCTGTGGTGAAAATATTAAGTAATCCCAGTAAAAAATAGTCAGTTTAGCTTTTCTAATTAATACCTATTGGTGCAGGTGTTTGTTTACATTGAGCCAGTAGCTTTTTAGTGGCTTATTTTAAAGTAGATTATTAATTCCGGCGCATAACTGTTCATAACATTACTTTTACATTTACATTACTTACATTTAACCTTTTTTTCATTGTACCATTATTTATTTAACAAAAATAAAGGCAAAAAGAAAAAATGTGGCAATAGCAGCCAGGTTCTGCTTATCATCTGCCCTCTATAAAAACAGAAATTTTGGCAGTTTTCTGGTTTGGAGCATTCAGGTGTGTGTTAACACAATGCCATAAGAAGGAAAGACATAAGCACTGGTCTTGGAGAAACAATTGTTTCTGCACATCAGAGAAATACAAAAAAAAATTGCGTAAAAAAGAGGTATATCTCAGTCCCTACAGGCATCACTGCACATGTTAAATGTTAAAGTCGATGACCGCACAATTAGAAGAAGACTGAACAAGTACAGTTTGTTTGAAAGGGTTGGCAGGAGAGAGAGCCTCTTCTGTCTGAAAAGAACATGGAAGAACAACTGATGTTTGCAAAACTGCATCTGAACAAACCACAATGTTTCTAGAACAATGTACTATGAGCAGATGATACCAAAGTTGATTAATTTGGCCTTAATGCCCAACACAATTTCAACAGCAACTGCCTCATACCCACTGTCAAGCATGGTAGAGGAGTGATGATTTGGGCTTGTTGTGCAGCCACAGGACCTGGGCCTTGCAGTCATTGAGCTCACCATGAATTCCTCTGTATACCAGAGTATTCTAGAGGCAAATGCGAGGCCATCTCATTATTACGAAAATAAAACCTCAGAAGAACAACAATATATAACTTTTTCACTGTGCCATTATTTATTCAAGTAATAATGAGACGCGCTACTATCAGATTTTTTAAAATTATTTTTTTACATAAAAAATACACAGAATTAAATGAGGGGGAACTAACTTTTACAGATAGATAGATAGATAAATAGATAGATCGATCCCGAAAGGATGACATGACTGGTTTCAGTTATCAAACTATTCTGATATTCTTATCGAACAAATCTGACAGCCCTTCTTAAGATAAAATTCAAAGCTTTCTATATTGCTCATTCAACCATTCCTTTGGAATGAACTCATTATTCTTCTGAATATGGCAGAGTAAATCAGACAGACTTGTGCTTTACTGCGGACAACAGTGCAGGTATATAATGGACCTATAAGCAAGATACACAGCTCCATAAGCAAGAAAGTGTTTAGCTTGCATCTAAACTGCCAGGCATAACTCAGTTCAATGCTGTACGTCAAAGCAAAATCATTTTGCAACTGTACACAACCAGATCAATGAAGAATTAGGTAAAACACATGTCCAGGTGTTGTATAGTTTTGTAAATTGTGCATTATCCTTTTACTGAAGTTGATGGTGTCAGCTCAATACCATCTCTCAGACTCACCAATTTGTACTTGTACTGTCAGTGTCCTGGCCTGCTTGTCATAACACATGCTATAGTATAACAATTGCTTCTGACACCAGGATCTCTAGCACTGACAGTTTTTCTGTAACATACAGGATCTTCTGCAAATCAAGTCTTAAATTTCCACAAGGGTCTTACATAACATATCTAAATCATTGACAATAAAATGAAAATTGCAAGCATTCACTGTCATAAGTTTAAACTAAAGTAACAAAAATAGCTGATTTTGTACAGACTTTTTTTTTTGCATCAGAAGATGAGGATCAGGAGCTTAGAGAGTAAATCATTGTCATATATAGAACCAGTAGCCTGTACCGAATGTCCTCTGTGTGTACCATCCATGTTCAAGCTCTCAACAGAAACAGCATGAAGCCATGGAGTAGGCAAAGACCCATGAGGCATAGCAAGGATATTACAAAAGACACTGTGTTAATCAGGACAAGGGGGCGAAAGTTATTTATGGTCCTATACTTCAGAGTTTTCCTGGTGGCTTTGTCATCTGGATCCATCTTTGGAAACCTTCACAAAGCACCACACTGACTAATGTTAGTAAAAAAACAAGAATTCATTAGGAGGACAACAGACTAATCCAGCAGCCAGTGAAGACTAAAGCCTTCTGTTATTCAGCTACAGATTTGGTTTTCTCTTAGAAGAGAAAGTTCTAAATAGATTTCTCTGCAATAACGGTAAAACTTGATAAATAATTTAATGAAACCATTTGCATTAGAGTAAGCACATTTCTGCAGCACAGGGCTGTTGTGCTTTTTCTATCACCCTGGCCACCACCGTCACCTCTTATCTCTAGCACTAATGGGCACATGGGAGATTCTGGCTCAGCATGAGCCAAGCGGAGACAGTGGTCCTGCAATGTTGCTGACTTAAGGAGACCTCATGCTGTTTCCATTGAAGGATAGAGACACGGAGCAAACACAGAGAGGGAGCCAGCAGAGTGTAGTGATTTCTGTTGAATGTAACCTTGTCATCCATACATTAAACATGAAACAAAGATAATGGTAATGAGATCTAGTTACATGTTACATAAAGGATTGTTTGGAAATTTTCTATGCTCAGTACAGTACTAGCACACTCACAATATCTCTCTTAGTTTTATTATTTTCAACATTGCGCATTAATTGCCCATGAAGACATACAAATTTGAAAGGACACATATGGAATTACGTATTAAACAGAAAATGTTTTTAAAAAAATGTTAACATGTTGTATATTTTAGATTGTCCAAGGTAGCTATATTAAGCTTGGATAACAGCTTGGCACACTCATGGCATTCTCTCATCAAATGCATTAGGTAGTCATCTGCAATGGTTTTCAATTCACAGCTGTGCATTGTCAAGAGTTCATTTGTGAAATTTCTTCCCTTCTTAATGTGCTTTTGACCATGAGCTGTTTTGTGCAGAAGAAGGGTGTGTACAGTGTCAACACCCATATTAGTGCTACTGCAACTATTGTACCATATTATGGCAAGAAAGACTTTGTTAAGTAAGGAGAAAAGACATTTTTTTTAAATGAAGGTTAGTCAACCTGAAAAATATCTCAAAACAAGTGAATGTATCACTAAGTGCACTTGATAAAACCATCAAAAGGTATGATGAAACTGGCTCTTATAAGGACCATCGCAGGAAAGGGAGACCAAGAGCTACCTCTGCTGCAGAGAATAAGTTTCTTAGAATTACCAGCCTCAGAAACCATTGATTTAGAGCACCTCAGACCTGCTTGAACCAAGAAACACAAGGAATGGACATTAGATGAGTGGACAACTGTTCTTTGTTCTGATGCGTCCAAATTTTTTATTTTTGGTTCTAACTGCCATATCTTTCTTAGATGTAGAGAGGGCGAACAGACATTTCCTGAATGTGTCCCAAGCATTGAGGAGGAGGTATGATGATGTGGGGGTGTACTGCTGGTGACACTTAACCAGCATGGCTACCACAGAATATTGCAGTGATATGCCATCCCATCTGGTTTGTATTTAGTGGGACCATCATTTGTTTTTTCAAAGGACAGTGATGCCAAACACACCTTATTTAAGAATTATTTGTCCAAGAAAGAGAGTAATGGAGTGCTGTATCAGATGACATGGCCTCCACAGTCACCCAATCTAAATCCAGTTGAGATAGTTTGATCATTGCATGGTTTAGTATAAGGTAAATATAACCTTAGATGAACAACAAATAACTTTTTGCACCATGTATTAATTATTTACCAAAAATTAAGCCAGGAAGAAAAAAATGTGCACAATACTAAATACCCCCCATGATTCAATAGGTTGTAGATACACCTTGAGCAGCAATAATTTGAAGTATTTGTTTCCTGTATGTCTTTATCAGTCTCTCACATTACTGTGGAGGAATTTTGTCCCATTATTCTTTACAACATTGTTTTAGTTCATAGAGGTTCATTCAGCTCCCTTTCAGTCCTGCCATAGCATTTAAGCCATTCTGATGTAGATGTACTGGTGTGCTTCGGATCATTGCCCTGTTACATGACCCAATTTCGACCAAGCTTTAAATCTTGGACAGATGGGCTCAGATTTGCCTCTAGAATACTTTGTCACATAGAGGAATTCATGGTTGACTTATTACTGTAAGGTGCCCAGGTCCTGTGGACCAACGTGCTTGACAGTAGGTATGAGTTGTTCCTGCGGAAATGCTGCTTGGTTTTTGCCAAACATGGCACTGGGCATTAAGGCCAAACATCTCCACTTTGGTCTCATCTGTCCATAGGAGATTGTTGTAGAAATCTTTTGTGTTTTTGTATTGCGAACCTCTGTCGTGCTTCCATGTTCTTTTATGACTTCTCCTGGCAATCTTTCCAACCAAACTGTACTTGTTCAGTCCTGTAGGGTCCGAGATATAGCTCTTGGGGTTTATTTTTTGTATTTCTCTGAGCATTGGATGGTCTGACCTTGGGGTGAATGTGCTGAGACGTCCACTCCTGGGAAGAATGGCAACTGTCTTTCCAAATGTTTTTCACTTGTGAATGATCTTTCTCACTGTAGAACGATGAACTCCAAATTGTTTGGAAATGGTTTTATAACACTTTCCTGATTGATGTGCATCAGCAATTGCTTAACACTTGAATGCTCCAGACCTTTCTAGCATGATTCTATATATATACTACATACAAAAAGTCACACTGTACAAATGAACACTAGTTTAGTTCTTATATTAGTTCTTATGTATCTTTCAAATATTAAATAACATTTAATGAGCCCAAAGTGAGTCCATGCCATGCTGAACAGTAAATCACAAATTCCAAGCTCACTGCAGGCTTTTGACTAAAATGGAAAGTACAGTATGCAAAAGTCTTGTGTTGAATGTATAAGATTTTAAAACCCACTTCAGTGCTCAGGCTTAGACAGCAATAGCAAAACTTGTCAATATGGATTAACACCTTAATGAGACAAATAACTTTACAGCTGTAAAGTATTTTTGCTTGACCTTAAGCATCCGTGGCTCTGACCCATACGAAGCCTTTATGGAATAACAGGATACAATTCAACAAAAGGCAACCAGCTGTAAAGGCTGAAAGGCTGAAGTTTTTCTTTTCCAGGACAATGCCTGGTGCCAGATGTACTCGTGTGACATCACACTAGTATACTCACTAATGCCTAACACAACAGCATCTAATGCCAAATGATTATGTAGTTCAGTTACTGTGCATTCCTGGAATATCAGTACAGACCATGGATGCAAGGAAATGAACACCTCAGTTAAAATAAGGATTCAAAATATATGAATCCTTATCGGAACATATACTCTACTCTTTAAACATGTTATATACTGTATATAATTACTTGTAATTGGTTTAAAGACATAATTGTATAAAGTGCTGAAATTGTTATAACAGGTATTTCCTCTTTACGATTTCTGTTTTCCTGAGTATAGAAACAGGTCCTACTCAACAGATTTTTGTTCTGTCGGCTGTTATATACCAGCCTCACTGTAAAGCAATTAAGGGATTGATTTGGAAGCAGACTGATTTTGTGCCTACTGGTCTATCGATAGCTCTTAGAGGAATTATTAGTCCAATTTTATTTCTTTTTTAATCATAACTCTACTTATAACGCTAAGCACAAATGCTTTTGTTTGCAACAAATTCTTTCTGGTTTTTACACCAACAAAATACAAGAAATACTTTGACTACTGTTGTCTGAAGTGTCATAAATCATTACAGTTACAACTAGGCACAAGGAGAGTCTATTTTCGAGGAACAAATGAATAAAACATTTGGTAACAGATTAGGTGACACCAGTGTGTGTATGTATAATTTATATCCTTACTGCACTAAGCAATTATATATTTATTAATTAATTAATTTATTTTATTATTAAATATTTATTTATTTATTTATTTATTTATTTATTGGCATCTGATATTCCTGTAAGTTCTAAAAATCACATGAAAATGGACTCGAGTTACACTTAGTGTTGTGTGCCTCTTTCAACAGCTCTTTCTTTCTCATCTATC
This sequence comes from Leiocassis micropogon, assembly GCA_028565275.1. NCBI lineage: Eukaryota > Metazoa > Chordata > Actinopteri > Siluriformes > Bagridae > Leiocassis > Leiocassis micropogon. Next base: position 12,488,185 of record JAOVVA010000010.1, read on the forward strand.
ATTAAGATAAATATCTAGAGCTAAGAACCCCTGGGGAGCAACGTCTTGGGAATTTGTTGTCAGAGACAGATAAGTGGGCGAACTCAGAATGATGTACAGTAGTAGAGGGCAGCACTGCAATTTAGATGACACAAACATTTGATGAAACTGTCATTTTCGCCATCTTTAGAAATTTGCATAGCTAAACGTGGACACTGAGGCTGAAGCTCAGTGGACAAAGCCTCAAATCCTCATTGCAGGATATTTCACTGAATGTGAACTGGCAACATAAACTGTCAGACTATGCCCAGGCCTAGCCAATGGGAACTACACATGTGTATGCAGCACATGCAAATAAACAGATGACTGGGCAAGATTAATCCTTGTAATATTCTAATTAAACAAGTTACAGTATGAGCTGGATTGGTCAAAATGCGCCAGAAGCAGGGTTGATCAAGACAATGATCCCATACACACCTTCACACCCAAACCATCTCAAAAGCTTTGTTAGTAATTTACAGATTGGCAAAATCTCATTGTGAGTCTTTATACTGCTTTCCTACTCATTGCTGTCAAATGCAAGTGTGCTCTAACCCATAAATAAATAAAACATTTCTTGTTTTCGAGGTTGGTCAAAAAAATGCCACTTGTGCAAATGTTGTTAAGCTGTATCCATTCCTACCCCATCTGGACCAAACTGGTACATCTCTGGCACATCTCTGCCTCTACATGTACTGTATTTTCTTGGGCTAAACAGTATAACAACATATCTTCAACATATCTTGACAGTTACAAATCAATGAACAGTGTCACAAAGTACTGAGTGCATTAGAGTTAGTGCTAATGGTCTTCACCGCTCAACACCTCCCTGAATCTTAATCAGATGGAAAACACTGCTTGGATCAGGTTAGATGTGTTTGTAAGTTCCCCTGAACTCCATTCTCATACACTAATAGGGGAGTTTCTGATACTGGCCTGATGCCTCAGGCTGGAGGGCGAACAACAATAAATGGCTACTGTGTAAATGTCACTGCCACACAGCTGACATCCATTCCATACTACTAACTAACTGAGCCTTATAAAGTGCTAAGTTATACATTATTATAAAGTGCTTGTAATACAAAGTTCACACAATGTGAAAGTACTATTAGTCTATAATCTGTCCTACCACTGTGAGTTTTTTGAAGCAAATCATGTTGAACAAAATAGTGGGATCAGTTCAGTTGCTTCAGGAGGGGCAGCGAGGTGAAACGTTAAAGTTTAAAACAAACAAGTATGACTACCGAGATACTGCATGTTGGAATGTACTTCACACATTTGCTTTTATAGCACATCTTATGACCTTTGATGTGAAACATTCTACTTCCTCACATTTCTCAGTGTAAATAATAATTACCTTTCTTACCTCACTATTGTAGTAGATAGCAATCTTTCGTAATGTATAGCATTCATTAGTGGCTAACGTCTTTCCTGATTGATGCTTCTGGTGCCGGTGAAAGGCGCATGCTTGGATGACAAGGGTAAGACAATTAGCAAATATGTAGGCTGTGATTGGTTGCTCTTATCCTGGGATGAGGTAGTCGGGGGTAGCAGCGAGGAGGTGGTGGAAGAAAAATCATCCCTGGGGTAATCTACCGCACTGCGCAAAAAGCTTGACAACACAATAAATCTCTTCCACTTCACAATTCCTTAGGAAATCAATTCTATTAATTTTCACCTGTGTTTCATAAGGATGGTGAATGTGTGTACAAATCCAGGAGGCTTATGGAATCGAGAGGAACAGTTACGAGGAGTGAAAAAAGATTTGATTCTAAAGATGTGGTGGTATGCTACGCTACGAGGGGGCAGTGGGAGAAGATAGAGGAAGGAGGTGGTGCGTATTAATCACCAGGGGGCAGTTGTGAGAGCGGGGTGAGTCATTCCTAAGTAGAGTAACAGGGCTGGATTTTTGAAATACCTTTTATTGTAAGACCAGCAGAGTATTAAAACTGTCACATCTACAGTACGAAACAGGTTTGTTTCCCACGTGTCCATATTGTGTCTACCAAATAAAGCCGTAAAACAATCGCTTGTTTGTTTTGAATAAGAGATAGATATAAATTGAGGCATCTATGATTCTCCTGTGCAAAAATTCAGCACTAAAAGACATCACATACTGATCAAAAACCAACCAATCCAACACCTCGTGTACTGAATATATCATTGTTTGACTTTGTAAAACACTTTCCTCATGACTCTCTGAGACAATATAAAAGGCAACGTGACTCGCATGAGGAAAATAAGACACACAGTTCAGCATCCAAAACCACTCTGATCCCCCTCTTTGAGAACACTGAATGTGCTGACAATGGAGTGCCACAGTAGTGAGGTCATTATTCTCCTTACACATGCTGTCTGTTTTAATAGCGAAATTCTGCCCTCTGCAGGAGCTTTGCTGCACCTTGGAATTACTGGTTCTGATTTCCTCGAGTAGCCTTGATCAACACATTGCCTTGGAAATAATACATATTCAATAAAAAAGGGGGGAAAAAAGCAAGCATCTATTACATACTACATGTATTGGATTGTTTGGTGTTTAATTATATATACAGT
>JAOVVA010000010.1:12504497-12522453 GCA_028565275.1 Leiocassis micropogon
AGCTTGACAGGTTGATGTTTACTGACTGATGGTTCAGCATATGGCCTTTGTTGCTTTTCATTTTTTAAATGCTCTTTAAATATAAGGGTTTAGCTACCCTGTTTTCATGAATCACCAAATATAATATAACTACTTATTAAATTTATTAAAATAATTAAAATTATTGTTATATAATTATAATTACATTATATAATTATTAGAAAATATAATAAAATAAAATTATTAGAATAAGTCAGACTATACTATGTAGTGTTCATAATTTTCGTTGATCATTCAAGCTCAAAAAAAAAATCTGAAATGAAAAAAAGACCATGTTTCTATGACAGTACATTAACTTTGGTAATCCTTAAAGTCACCCTACATCACCCAATGTCAACGTCATACCAACATTGTGCTTTAGTGGTTTGTAATTGAAATCTGGAAATAATGTTGCATGTTTTCTCACCTCAAGGAAAAGATGCTTATCTCTTCTTGATGTAGCATAGATAAGCATCTTTTCCTTGAGGTGAGAAAACATGCTGGAAGGTCACAGACCTTCAACTTGCTAATGTGTAATTTTTACTATCTAAATAATATTTCACTATTAAGTTTATTGTGTGAGTTTTGTTTATAATTAAATATTAATTTATTTACTAGGGGTAGTTAAAAGCTACAGACATTAAAAATACTAGACCACAGCAGGATAAAAAAAAAAAAAAGATAAAATAGTTAAACAAATAGATCATACATTTTATTTTTACAATTAATTTATTTTATTGGGGTGTAAGATGATCTAAAATATGCTTTCTAGTAAATATATCTGTCGTCCATTTTGAAGGTAAGGCTTCACAAATCTTAGTGGTCATTACTGGGGATTAATTAACAACCCTTAAGCCAAAGTGTGTGTAATCTGACTTGGATTATTTTCCAACAAAGAAAGAGAGGTCTCAGACCACTCGTATCCAGCAAAGAGCCCATGTGAAAAATTAGGTGCACGAGTGCTAAAGTTAAGCAGATTAAACTTAAAGAGACAGATAGTATGAGACACAGACAAATGTGGAATGGTAAGAAATAGATGACTGCACACTGCATAGAGAGATATTTTTTGTGTTTTTAAATGAAAACAATACATGTTGGAAAGACTGCATGGTGGTGAAGAAGTGACACAAAAAGCACATATTAATGCAACAGCCTTTTTTATTTGGAACATTTGAGGAAATCCACACAGCAATGAAATGGCTTGATTGATGGTTGATGGTCACAGTGATTTATGAATGAAGTGAGAAAAAGACAGATGAGTACAAAGAAATAATGAACAAACAAACAAACAAACAAACAAAAATAAAGAGAATGGCATCATACGAATTCAAAAACAGGGTCCAGTGTGGTTAATGTGATGCAGCATCAGGACCAGCTATAAGGACAGAAGCATCATCCTGTGTCCAGCTAGTCTTGTGTAAACACTAGGCGGTCAATCAACAATGGATTTTTGTTGTTTTGTCGCACACACACACACACACACACACACACTCACAATACACACAGGTTCTACAAACTGTACCTGTCCAAGCCTGTAGAAAAAAATAATTGCCATATATTTGGCTTTGCCACTGAAATACATCAGAGTATATGTGCAGAGAGTGTGCATGGCAGCCTAGAGCGCCATCCCTCCATCCCTCCCTCCTTCTTCCACCATCCTATAGGGTGCATGGCCACCCGCACTCAGGCTCATACTCACCACATATGCTTCCTCGGAGGCAGACTACGATCTCGGTTGATGGCTGTCACACCTAAGGCCAGCTGCATAACAGTTATGTATTTCTGATAGTTCACCATGGTATTGCTCGCTGCTTTGCAAAAAGGAAAAAAAATAAATAAATAAAATAAAATAAAAAAATAATGATAATCCGAAACCAAAAACAAAAGCACAGGTACCGCTAGATCTGCGCTTTCCTTGCTACTCTCAGGCGTCCGCTCCTGGCGCGTCTTCCTCGTTCAGCATCATCTTCACCATCATCATCCTCATCCTCATCATCATCATCATCATCACAGCGCCATTTCGAACTGACAGGACAAACACTCCCCGAGGAGGAGGCGAGCGAGAGGAGCCATCAGACTCTCCACACCGAATCTCCTCTCTCTCGTTCTCTTTCTCTCTCTCTCTCAGCACCGTACAGCTACGCGCGCGCACACACCGCCACTGCGCTCGGTGTTAGCCCGGAAATGCACATTCTACCCTCCTCCTCCTCCTCCTCCTCCCGGCGCGCGCGCCACTCAGCTTAACGCGGTCTCCCTCACACACACACACACATACACACACACGCCTGCTTTTCTCCGCAGCGTCCAAGCGCCCATCTACTGGACAGGGAGCTCTGTGTGTGTGTGTGTGTGTGTGTGTGTGGTTTTTGAAATGTTTCTGCATGGGTGTCTTTTTCGGGATTTGCATCGACCTCGCATTAAAGCTTAAAGGAATATTCCATCTTTTTCTTTTCTAATCTGTCCTGTAGCTTAACTTCGATTACATGACCACGTACTGGCAACTCGAGGAAAACTTTGAATGTAAGCAATGTTTAAAATAATGACATCACTATTACAAAGCCGGCTTAGTGGTTAGCACTGTCGCCTTGCACTTCCAGGGTCCAGGGTTTGATTCCTACCTGCTTGGTAGGTTTCCTCCTTGTAGTCTGGTTTTCCTCCCACACTCCAAAGACATGCAGATTAGTGTGTGTGCCCTGTGATGCATTTGCACCCTGTCCCGGGGTCAGGGGTAGCTCAGTGGACTATGGTTCAGAAGGTCCCAGATTCAAAAAAACCTCACGAAGTTGCCACTGTTGGGCCCTTGAGCAAGGCCCTTAACCCTCAACTGCTCAGATGCATAATGAGATATTAATGTAAGTCGTCCTGGATAAGGGTGTCTGCCAAATGTCGTGATCTACCCCACCTCCTAAGTCTGCCCTGTATACAGGCTAACCAGTATAGAAGATGAATGAATCAATGAATGAATGTCAGACACACATCATCAAAACAACAGTTGAGGCAATATCGTTTGGTTTGTCCAAAATGTCCCAAGATCACATTTTTAACTGCTACCGTCATTTCTAGTGGTCACGTAACACTGTAAGTTGTTTTTTCTTTCACTTAATTACCTGTCTCCATGAGAGACCCTCACTCACTCACTCACTCATTGTCTATACGGCTTTATCCTGTGTATAGGGTCACGGGAGGCCTGGAGCCTATCCCAGTAGACTTTGGGCATGAGGTGGGGTACACCCTGGACAGGGTACCAATCCATCACAGGGCACACACATACACACACTCATTCACACACTACGGTCCATTTGGGAATGCCAGTTAACCTAAACTGCAGGTCTTTGGACTCAACCCAGAGGAAACCCACCAAGCACAGGGAGAATATGCACACAGACCCGAGGTGGTAATTGAACCCTGAACCTGGAGGTGCAAAGCGACCATGCTTACCACTAAGCCACTGTGCCGCCTCTATAAGAGGCCATTCTTCATTTTTAAGGCAAAAACTAGTAAACTTCCCATATTGTGCTGTAGTAATACAGTAAATTACTTTTGTTTACTTGTGAGTTTCATGTACTATCCAACAAAACTAGAGGTACTTCCATAACACTAAATATCAGGTACTTTCCTAGTGCGTCTTTGCAAGGAACGATTATACAGATTTTACACTTACTCACTCATTGTCTGTGCCACTTAATCCTGTATACATAGTTGCGAGGAGCCTGGAGCCTATCCAAGGAGATTTAGGGCACGAGGCAGGGTACACCCTAGACGGGGTACCAATTCATTGCAAAGATTTTACAATTTACCAAAAAATTTTTTATATATGCTGACTGATGCCCCCAACAAGTGCCCCCTAGGTTTTCACTGTCTTAACTTGGTGGAGACTAATCTAGGGCATCCATGAGCTAAGTACGTTTTTGTTCTGTATTACATGTGTTGTGTGGTGGGGTTGGGGGTTGCATGATGATAACGTAGTAGTTAGCACCGTCCAAAGATAAAGACATTATATTTTCAAATTGCCCATATTTCCCTGGAATAGCGACCCAGTAAAGGATGAGCAGTATAGAGAAGGAGTGAGAAAGTAAGTGGACTGCATGTTTGTACTGTATTTTATGGTGTAAATAGCAGTAAAATATATGCAGCTACTTGAAACATAGAAGTCCTTTTTGGCATTGGGGGTGTTGGTAGCTTCGGTTTGTTAATGTTATGTTATCTGTATTTTCTCTCTTTACTAGGAGGCTACATGCTCCTAGTGTCCTTGTGGCACCATATTTCTCACCACCCTTTAAGGGATGGGTCTAAAGTGACTACTTCCCTCTGGTGGGGAACTGCCCCTAAAAAGACACTTTTTCATTAAGAATTTTAAGTCTCCCTTAAGATAGCAGCTTGGCCCCTCTTGCTGAGACAAGGACAGACTTTAAGTTATTGCGTATGGGGTCTAGACATAGCCTGATAACCCACTTCTGAAAATCCCATAGCTTCAGCAGGCCTAAGGGAATTACCACTGCGGTTGCTGTCATAAGTTGACAGGTACTCTGCTTGGTGTCCTGGCTGAATCTGATAAGCAAGCATAATAATATCTAGCACACACTAAGGTAACAATGTAGCTTCAGCAAAGAAGTATTTCTCCTGAAGAATGGAGTAGTTTGAATAGATGCTATTGTTTGAACAGTGAGGTCTACCTTTTGCATTGTACAGTACCACTGTTCAAGAAAGACCAAATTACTTCAGTCTTAAGCCTCATGACAGTTGGAGACCAATGCCTATCCTTTGTGTCCCTTTGAAGCGTGTGAAGTCCCTGTGTCTTTTAGTCAACACTGACCAAATGTTTTCTCTACCTGACTGCTCTAATAAATGATGCTCTAGAGCCTGCCCCATAGTTAAACAAGGTCTGACAGTATGAGTGTCCTTGCCTAAGCTACTGATTTTACTACTCTAAATCTCAATATTCTTTTAGACAGACAAAACAACCTATAGAAACAACTCTTTCTAGGCTCAGGTCTTATCATAAAGTTTACTGGTGAAAACGTAATGAGTACCAAATAATGTTTGGCGTACCACAAGGCTCCTGTCTAGGGCTTCTGCTTTTTTCTTTATATGTGCTACCTCTGTAGTTATTCCTATAATGATTCATGTGCATGGTATTAGCTTCACACACAGCTGAATGTCTTATCCAAAGTAGACATTAGTTTAATAAAGCTGTGTAAAAGACAATAGGCACTGGATAATGTTATAGACCTTCGAATTCGATAGACTTCTGGCGTGTGCTGTGGATTGGACTTGTCCGGTGCATCCCATTGAGGTTCAATTGGATTGGGATTTGGGAAATTTAGAGACCGGGTCAGTGACTTTGGGCTCTTTGTCTGCTGACCTCCATGCATGGCGGGCTGTTGTGCACTGGGTGTTCTATTGTGGCCAGGACTGACTTTTTCAGCAATTTGTGCTGCATTGGGATCGGACCAGACAGGCTAGTCCTTTGTTCCTGTGGGCATTGGTGAGCCTTGGGAGCCCAAGATACTGTCATCAGTTTATAGGTATATACAGTCATTTAAAATCAGTGTTAATGTGTTAATGGTTTGTGGTGTTAATGATATGACTAATTGGAATATAAAAAGAAATTGCTCACTGAGGTAGAACACAAGTGAGGAGGCTGTCCTCAGCTTTGGAGAAAAGATTATCTGCAGCCACAACTGTCGTCATAAGCTGTTAAGCAGATAACTGCTCCATATTGTTTACATGCTCAGATGTGAGAAGGCAGTATATATTAAACATTCATCCCAGCATACCTGGTTAAGAAAAATATCTGCCCCTGGTGGTTGAAATGAATGAATTAGAAAATATCTTCATTAAAAGTTACCGTTAAGTTACTGTTTACATTTTAAAACATGATAATTTACATTGCTCACTGACATAGACCATATATAGACAAATATAATCAAACATGTCAACCAATGTATATGATTAAAATAAGTTCTAATAAAAAAAATTAAATAAAATAGACATTTAAGGATTCTCATTATCATTAAACACCTATTTTCTGCATTATGTGTAGTCTTTGCTTTCATTATTTATGTGTACTGTAGGTTTGACTATTCATGAATTTATCAAAATTCAAAAACCAAATTGGTACTTTGTACTTCTAAAGCAAATTATTCTAAACTATTCTAAAAGTTAGTGACCCCCCTTTCTTATGTTAATAGACTGCCATAGTTATTCCGTGCAATCTTCATCCCTGTGAAGTATCCCAGCCTCTTTGTTGCTTGTACAGTATCTGTAGCTGCCTTTGTTCTGCTGCTTAAAATATTCAGAGTGGAACCAGTTCCACAAAGATTAGATTCTTTAAAATAATGCTTCATTCTTTACAAATATGCTTTGTAATGACTGGACAATATACTTAACAAATTGTTAAAATGTATGCTGTCTAAAAAAATCTTAGCTGTATCTCAGCATAAGAGTCAGTCAGTCAGTCAGTCACTGGATAAAAAGCTAGGGCTGGAGGTATTGGATGGGAACATTAAACAGAAATAGTTCATGCTGAATCTATTTCAAGGGTGAGAGTAATTAGGCTTGTGACGTCAAGCTATATCAGTCTGCAAGCATATGGCCTAGTATTTTACTTCACCCAATCAAAAGAGATTTAGAAAAACCTTTTTGCAAATGAGATTATACAGTAATTACTGCAGACAGCATGAGTAATTATTTCATAGGTGACTGAGCAAAGGCTTATAGCTATGTGTCATTACCATTTCATTTAAATTGCAACTGCGTTATTATTATACCTCAACTTTATTCCACCAATCTATAGAAATTGGTTAGAAATGGACTTTAAAAATTGTCATTAAATGTGATTATGTTGAAAAAAAAAATACAATAAGGTGCTTTGCAAATAAGACCTTATATTGTAAATCATTGAATCTGTTTGCTTTAGAATACTATAACAGAAACATAGATAATTAAAGGAGCATGGCATTCCATTCATGATATTTAGAGCCCATATACAGTATGCTGCACCGATTGTTAATTTGTCCCAAAAGCTAAATAATTAAAGCACTAGTAGCCAATATGGCCCAAATCATTCATTAATACTGTGTTCATTTGGTTTAAGCTGGGTTAGTTTCTAAAACTATTCAAATATTAATTCAACATTTTTTATAATGCAGTCCTTGACCATACAGAAACCTACATGCCTTGCCTGCCCAAAAAAGTCACCATTTCAGAAGAGACAAAGTATTTTGCTGCATCAAGCAAAGAAAACAAATATAGAAATTTGATAACTGGATCTGCATTAAGAACCCTTCAACACATTATCAAAACCTGGAAAGATTGAAGTGAACCCTCAATTAAAAAAAAGTGCTCAGAAAAAAATCATGAGCGAAATCACTTAAACATTTAGTGAAGTTGCATGATAAAAAAAAAATCAACAGTAGGAACATAGTTATGTTTAATAGTTAAAGTAAGAGCATTTCCATACAAACAGGGTTAGCTCAGTCGTTAAGGAATTGGATTATGATTCAGAAGATCACAGGTTCAAATCCCATGACCACCAAGTTGTCCCTGTTGAGCCCTTGAGCAAGGCCCTAAACTGATTGTATGATGTAGATGTATAATAAGATAAAAATGTAAGTTGCCCTGGATAAGGGTGTCTGCAAAATGCTTAAATGTACAAACACAATGTGATGAGAACTCAGAATTGGGACTAAACAGCTGTGTGGTCATAAGAAAACCACTTAGTAGTGAGGCTAATCAGAAAAATAGGCATTCATTTGCTAGAGAGCAAAAGAATTTACTTTTGAGCAATGGAAAAAGGTCATATGGTCTTACGAGTCTAGATTAATCCAATTGCAGAGTGATGGGTGCATCAGGGTAAGAAGGGAAGCGCATGAAGCGATGCACCCATCATGGATAGTGGCCACTATACAAGCCTCTGCAGGTAGTGTTGTGATCTGGGGTTGCTTTAGTTGGTCAGGTCTAGATTCAGCAAAATTATGGCAATAAAATGAAGTAAGCTGATGACCGGAATGTACTGAATTTCCATATAACGGAGTTTTTCTTACCTGATGGCACAGGCATATTCCAGGACTCAAATTGTCAAAGAGTGGTTCGGGGAGCATGAGGAATCATTTTCACACATGAACTCATCACCACATTGTGTGATGTAATCAAAGCTAAATCTTCTAACCCCAAATTTTACAATGGGTGTTTTTCCTTTGGAAAGACACTATATATAATATTCAATACATAAAACAATATATTTTTTTTAATGAAATCTAAACATAAAAAAAAAAAAAAAAAGAAGCTGAACTGAAAACTCCTTTCAGGAAGGAGGAATCATTTTCCCAGATGAACTGGTCACCACATTGTCTGCTGTAATTAAAGCTAAATGAATGAATGAAAGCTTAGTGTGTGTATTTTTTTGGTCAGACAGTGTATTTAGTGCCTTAGTTTGTGAGATAATGGTTGATGGGCCACTGAAGCAGAAACTGTCACTCTGGGTCTGTATATAAATGGTTAAACACCACTGGTTCACAAGCAGTGTTCCTTCTGCAGTCCACGGCATCCTCTCATACATGCACACTTTGCATTGCACGCATATGCACCCAAACACACCCCTATCTTAAGAAAAACCTGTCATTCACTGGATTATTACTGTGCATTAACAACAGTTAAGCAAAAAACAAGGTTTGGCTGTTTAAAATTTGCCAGATAATTGATTGCTAAATAATTGATAATTGAAATTTTTGGTTCTCACTCAAACCTATGACTAACCAACACATTTTGAAAACACAGACATCAACATGTTTACAAAAAACAAGCCTAATAAAATGTCCTGTATTTCTTTGCTCCTGCTGTGATAAGAACACTCGGTATAGTGTATCGTATACAGTGTGGCTGGTGTAGAGTGCCACTGCATAGATAAAGCAAAAAGGTCCTTCTTCAGCATCTTTATTGTGGGTCAATGTATTTGAAATTGCTTAATTATGGCATTATGTATACATGGTAAGGTTTTATGTTTTATTAATGTTCTACATTAATGCTATTATTGCTATTATATATGCCATATTAAAATGTTTTGTCTGGTTCCCCAATCCCCATGTAGAATTCAGTGTGTTAAATAGGACAAGCGTAAAATGCCCTCCTTCCCATGGCCTATCTCTGCTCCCTGGTTTTCTATGTGAAGGAAAAAGAGATCAGGAATCGTTTGTAGGGCTCAAAGCCGATTCCCTGAGGCGAGAGCTGGACCTGAGCCTTAAGCCCCTTCTCCAGCTGGAACAGTGTGATTTATGGCTTTTTGCACCACACAAAGGAGATGCCAGGAAGGTCTTCTCCACATGAGTACACTGCACCAGTAGAGAACACAATCAGCTTGGCCACATGCTATAATATCACATACATTCTAATGCACACACTTCAGTGCACAGCACACGTACACACACAAGTCACACTTCATTGCTGTCGCAGTGCTCTCTCTCTCTCTCACTCTGTGCTGCGAGGTGAGTCATCTCTCTCTCTCTCTCTCTCTCTCACTCTCTCTCTCTCTCCCCTTTACATTTCTCTTCTACTCCTCTGTTAATCTGACAGACCAGAATTTCAGTCTAGTTATTTTTAACCAATAAGGACCTGAATTCTGAAAGCAGTCATCCACTGTATGAGGAATTTAGGTTCAACCGCTAATGTACTCCTGTAGCTGCGTATTGGTTTTGGCTCTCATTTTTGTATTTGAAGTGAAATCTGTGAAAGCATGTACTGTACACCTGATTCAAATTAACTGAGCCTGTTTACATCTCACACATTAGCATAGAAATACCAAAAAATGATGAGTATATTTAATTTTCTTAATATAATCATTAATGTTTTTAATGTAAGCTAAAGAATAAGGCCAGGTAGACCAGGCCTTGCAAGTAATTTGCGCCCGCTGAGTGAGGCCGGGGGCTATGATTTAGAAGAGCATGTTTGGTTGAAGTCAGCAGGAAAGTTAACAACACCGGACAGGCATGGACAGAGTGAAAAAACCCAACAGATAAATATTGTAGCCTTTCCTGCAATGCTGGACCTGCCATAGCGATTAATCTTTTTTTCTATTCAGCAAGAACATTTATGTGTGTGTGTGTGTGTGTGTGTGAGAGAGAGAGAGAGAGAGAGAGAGAGAGAGAGGTTCTCATGGTTAAACTCAGACAAAAAGGAATAAAGGCTGTTACCACTTGTCAGATTGCACCAGGCTAAAACAGCCTCAATAATGCACAGACTAACATACATATGCTCTAAGAGTCACATACAGCAAGTTCACACAGTTTTCATCCAAATTTCAACTGAAATAAGAGGTTAAGGCTGAATCTGCTCCATATCTACACGGAGAGATTCACATACAAATATCAACATTCATTCTGTTTGATGCATCAACAGTTCGTATAAAAGTAATATATATATATTTGAGAGTTGTAGAGTGACATGTATAAAAACTGAAATAATAAAATGTTTTTATATCTTGCATGTCTTTATGTGAAAAAAAACAATGCTTTTTTTTATAGACAAAATTGGATTTATAGTAAGATAATACAACCTTCAAATACACAGCACAGTGTATTGTGTCAGCAGCTGAGCACTTCTGATTTCATGACCCTGTTTATTCGATTGCGTCACTGAATTGTAAAGGAAAAAGCCAGCTTAGAAATGCTGGTACTCACAAGCTGGAACACTGCATCTCTTTCACCTCTCTCAGTTGTATCCATAAGCATGTTTTTCTGCTGTCTGTGCTTTCTTGAATGTCTGATTCATTCAGCTTGTCTAGCTCTTTACTTTATGTCTATGCGTGTGTAGCTCTATTATAAATATGACCAAGATAACTGTCTGAAAGTGTCTTATTGTTGTATGTGCATGTCAAAGACGAGACTTTTGTCCTAAGATTTCGTTACCCCTGTTTTCTCCCAATTTGGTCAGCTTCCAATACTCCTACACACAAGCAAGATCTTCACTAATACGCAGCATGGGCGGGTGGAAGTGTGAAGGCTGACATGTGCTTCCTCTGAGCCATGGGAAACCAGTTAACTGCATCTTTTTGAAATGCTGCCTATGCTAAATCGCAAGGTAGCGTGACACACTCAGGGAAATGCATTATCTACCATATTTCATGTACATTGGAATGCAGGAAGTCAAAGAAAACCCATCACTGGTTAGTGTTGCTGGGATTGGAAGAAGTGAGAGTGTGGCATCCTTCCCACAATGGCATTTTTCTTCCATTTGCGCCAGGACATGGATGGCTGTTGCATTGTCTATAAACTGTGAGTTTGAATTCCAGTGGAAAGCAAACTTGTTTCTGTTCCATCACTTGGCAGCAAACAGTTCATACTTTAATTTTATAGTCTTTATATTTTTATATTTAACTAATATCCCAGTCCTGTCCCCCAGCTCCCTAGAAAACTCTTCCTTCTTTTCATGCCTATATACACATAAGAACACAAACACACAAATACTCTTCTAGGCATCTGTGCATGCACAGACACAAACACTTAACGAGTCAAACACACACAATGCCACTGTCAGTCCGCACACATTCACAAGATGACAAACGATCTGATGCTATGATATATATATATAAGAACATATTCTATTTGGGCCGGCACGGTGGTGTAGTGGTTAGCACTGTCGCCTTGCACCTCCATGGTCCGGGTTATATTTCTGGCCAGGCTCGTAGTGTGTGAATGAGTGTGTGAGTGTATGTGTGTGTGCCCTGCGATGGATTGGCACCCTGTCCAGGTTGGACCCTGCCTCGTGCCCTAAGCCTCCTGGGATAGGCTCCAGGCCCCCGCGACCCTGAATACAGGATAAAGCGGTATAGAAGATGAGATGAGATATTCTATTTGGCTTCAGGAAGGAAAATGCGAAAGCAACCCCCCTCTAAACTCAATAAATGCCTGCATACAGTATGCTAAAGCAAAAACGTATGTCGAGGTAAGCAACCTAAAAATGGTGATGTAAGCAAGTGTCCAGAGCTAAGGGCAAATTTTTAAATGACCTTGATAACCGGATGACTCTGTGGTACGTGGGACTAAAAGCAGAATTTAATCAAATCATAGATGTAATCAGTTAAACGAGGCCCATCTGCCATGCCACAAAGAGCCAGTGGGCTTACTTTGGAAACCGTAATTACTTTCGCATCACTCTCGGAGTCATTTCATTTAAAGGTAGTTAATAACCCAGTAGGTGGTTAGTCCCTTGATACATTACACTGAAAGACAAATGAAATTCCTTAAGGTGTCCAGTGTTTATACAGTTGCATATGCAATATGGAAAATACCAGTCAAAGCTAAAGCACATAAAAAAGGTCAAATTTAGTAAATAAGTTGCAGCAGAGGAAGAGCTGAAAGTATGAGAATCGATTAAAACTAAATCTGTTCATACAGCGTAAAAAAAAGGCATCATCGTTATACCGTGTAGAAGAGCCCTGACGCAGGGCTTCTGACTGGGTCAATGAAATAGGAGTTGTGAAGGTGCTTGTGACGTGCACGGGAAGAGCCTCCCGTTTGGACAATAGCGTGGGATTATTAACTACGGAACTCAAACGGGAACAAAAGAAAACTGAAAACAAAAATGAACAGAACTCCGCCGTCTACGCGAGAACGGACGGGGCTCTGAAAACTACTAAAACTATACACTCTCAGGGGCGTTCGCCCTTACCGAGGATTTATACGGGAGAGAGAGTTTGGTGTTTTAACACAATTAACGCAAACGGAGAGCGCACGCTTAACTAATGCGTGTCGTTCTCTCTCTCTTTCCCTCCCTCTTGTTCACCGGTGTCTAGACAGATAGAGACTGGGTCTTTTTCTTTCTGTCTCTCTTTTCTTTTCCTCGTTGGTTTGTCGTTGGCCCTGATAGCTTACCGGTGCTATACCTAAATAATCGCACGTAGTGCCGAGGTATCAGGACCCTTAAATAGACGCGCCGCCAGGTGTGTCGTGTCCAGGCTGATTGCCTTACGGCGGCGTTGCCTGGCAACCGCGTGTCTATGTGGCCGCGCCTTTGCCTGTTCAGAACTCCGCGGGGTAGCAGCCTGTGGATCTGCCCGTTCTGAACAGTGCAGACTAGTATTTATGCCCGGTTCTGCCCCTCGTGAGACCCGCGCCGTTACACGTCGTTATTACTGACCAAAGTAAAAAAACGACAATATAATAATACTGTATAACAGAAAATGAAAGGCATGACCTTGCATATGCAAGTACCTTTCAGTCGACAGTTAAAGTATGTGCTGTATAAATTTACAGTATATACACTCACTGAACATTTTATTATGAACACAGCCAAAAAGAAACACTCTGTTTATCCAATTGGTTGAACAAATGCTTTAAGCTGAAAATTTCAACATGCACAACAAGTCAAATCTTGAAATGGATAGACTACAACCTGAAATGCAACAAGACTAAACCTAAGACCACATCTGGGTCCACTTTTGCCCAGAAAAAACATAAAGCTGAGGATGGACACAGAATCATCACCACTTGACACTTAAAGACATTTGAATTGATGAATTGGTTTGATACAACCTGCCTTATGTCACCAGTCCACTGGTGGAGGTGGTTTAATGTAGTGGAGAACATTTTCATGACCCACTTTGGAACCTTTAATGCCAATCAATCCTCATTTGAATGTCACAGCATATATGGGCACAATTGACCATGTTATAATGTTATGCACATGTCAAGAAGTTCGATATTCTTTAGGGGCCTCCCCAGTCACTCTATCAAATAAAGTGTGTTTGGAAAGTGGTAAAAAGGGAGACTGGCAGGATTAAAGCACACATCAAAAAAATCAGCAGGAGTTATGTGATACAATTGTGGCCATATGGACAAGGATTTCAAAAGAATGTTTTCAACATTTTGTGGAATACATGCTACAATGAATCAGAGTGAGGCCCTACTCAGGATTGATACAGTGTTCCTAATAGAGTGGTTGGTGAGTATACTTTATGAACATAATATACAGTATACAGTACATTGTACTATTCATGTAGTGCAAATGAGTGTATGTCTTGGTCTAGTTCAGTACACACCACCACAATCATGGGGGAAGACTGTAAGAAGATCACAAGGAATGGAGTAAGGCTGGAATCAGTGCATCATGTTTTCTCATGTCAAAAATAAAGTAGTCATCTACCAGGAGATTCTAGAGCTCTACATGCTTCAGTCTGCTGACAAGCTCATGTGGATGCTGATTTCCTTTTCCAGCAGGACTGAGCATCGGTCCACAGTGCCAAATATGCTATTATCTGGTTTGCTATCAAAGCAACCTGGTCTTCAATAACGCCACAGCAGTACCACATGGCTTGCCACACTGATGAAGTAATTCGTGTCAAAAGAGGCCTGACTATACTTAGGGTATAAATAAACATACTTTTCTGAGTTTGGACATTTCTGTATCCTGAAAACTTTTTTTTGATTAATCTTAAGAAATTTCTAATACTTTGAGATATTGTGCCTTTAATTTTCATAACCTATAAGCTGTAATCATTTAAATTCAAATAAAAACGCTTAAAATATTTTACTTTACATGTAATAAATCTAGAATGTAAGACAGTTTCACTTTTTATATGAAATTACAAAAAAAAAACTTTTCCACTGTAATGTATTAATTTTAATTAAAGAAGTAATGCCTTACCGTGTAAGACAAAAAGAGGATCCGTATATAAAGGTGGATAGCACACCATACCCTCTTCCTTGGAAAAAGGATCTTCCTGACTTTTAGAAGGCAGATTCTGTTCCTGCTTCTTATTTTGTCTGCATGAGCCAGCTATGAAGGACAAATGATTGATTAAAAACACAAAAGCATACTTGCTTTATTTAATAGTAAATATTGGTATATCAACTTGTGTGAGTGCTGAATATAGAAAATAATATCATTTTTGTTTCATACTTTCATAAGTAAATATTTGTACATTTCTTGTTTGTTCGAAAGGTACTGCATGGTCTTAATACAAGTCCACAGCTCCATGAGTTGATCAGTATTATAAAGGCACTACAAAAATTATTCTCTGAAGAATAATATAATTGACAACTTATCAAACTATTAATCTATTTATTGTTTTTTTTAATTGTAATTCTACCTAATACATGCAATGTAACTCAATATAAAGGCTATTATGTATAATCCTAGGCTGTGAAGTTTAATAAGATAAATTCTGCTTGCTTGTGGTCTCAATGTCGAGCTTGTAATCTGCTCAGTGGTGTGGATTTAGGTGGCCATTTTCTGCCTTAGTGGCCTGTGCATGTTTAATGTGATTTCCTCTGCATGTCTATTGTATGTAATAATTGCAAATCTCTAATTTTCTAACTTAAAAAGGATGTTGTGTTGTGACATGCAACTTGTTGGTGGATCGCATTGTTTAAAGTTTATTCTGTCTTTGTAGACCCACTCACAAAAGCGAGTACACCCCTCTAATTTCGGCAAACATTTTAGCATATCTTCTCAAAGAACAATACGATAAGTGATAGTACGCCCGGACATCTTTAACCAAGTCACATGTCCTATTCATCATGTTCATGTGTTTGTTAGTGGCCACGTATCTCCAGACCTGAAACCTATTGAGCACCTGTGGGGCATCCTCAAGCAGGAGGTAGCGAAGCGCCATGTGTCTAACATCCAGCAGCTCTGTGATATCATTATGGAGAAGTGGAAGAGGATCCCAGCAACATCATATGCAGCTATGGTGAATTTCATGCACAGGAGGATTAAGGCTGTGCCAGATAACAATGGTGCTCACATAAAATATTGACACTTTGGACACAGTTTTGACATGTTCACTTAGGGTGTACTCATTTTTGTTGCCAGCTATTTTGACAATAATGGCTGTATGCGGGTTATTTTCAGAGGACAGCAAATCTATACTGTTATACAAGCTGCACATTGACTACTCTAAAATATATCCAAGTTTTATTTCTATTGTATTGTCCCTTGAGAACATATAATAAAGCACACTGAAATGTGAGTGGTGTACTCACTTTTGTGAGATACTGTAGTTTAAGACCTTGTAATTCAAAAGATTATCTGGCTCTTTTTGGCTGATATATATTGTTTTTATATCATTAAAATATTCCAACCAATAAATACAAATCTGAAAAATTTGCATATATAAAAGAAGTTTGGTAAAAAAATAATAATAATTACAATTATAATTGAATGTATATTTGTATGTAATAAAAACAACAATGAATTGTAATTCATTTTCAGATTTTTAATAAATAAGTTTTCTTGGCTGTTTTTGGTTTACAATCACTTATTATTTTAGCTGTAATTGCAATTATTTTTTAACGTGGCAACATAGCACATATATTAACTACTGTACATTATTGTATTCTTCACGTATTGTTAAGTCTTAACAACAGAAACTCATGTATAGAAATGATAAGAAAGGTCTTTACAAAAGTTACAAACCTACACCATATCACTCTAACATTTATTGACTGGAATTAAAATTACTGCCTATTATGAGACGGACTAGTCTTTTGCATCTTCCTGAATGAATTATTTATTAGTCATGGCTAAACAGGAGTACCTTCATGTCCCAGCAGGAAGCACGTGAGCAGATGAGGAGACACTTCCTCCAATATGGAGCAAAAGGAGTAAAAGGCATCTGGGCCCTTATCCACTATCTGATCCAAGAAAATCTCTGCCCTTTTTCTACCAGACTCCTGACCTTGTATCTCTGTATATTCACCAAGCGAAACGACCTTCTTGTACAACAGGTATGGAAGCACCTTGTTCACATCTAGTTCATTCAGTAACAGCTCTCTGTGTTGCTTCAGCAGCCTGACAGCCACTTTCTTCTTCTTCCAGCACCCTGCTTTTCTTTCTCCATGCTTCAGTTTCTTGGTCCTTTTCAAATAGCACTTCTTCATGCCGCTTCTGAACATCTTTGTTCTAAATCTTTCCACTAAGATTTCTTCACTAGTTCTGTCCACAATATTTCCAAAAAACTGAAAGCACATATTTTAGCATAAAGGTCTTTCTTCCCCATTAAGGTATTCTTTGCAGACAGAAATTGTCTGAAGAAGGAGTATAATCTGGATAGTGCCAGAATGTAAGCCTGATGCTTACAAACCATAAGAGGATTACCTTTGTGTTAAGTAGTGTCCCCCTTTTTTTTTGCTCAAGTTAATTTGTAAAATGGTATTGAGAAATGTTTTAATCCATCTATTTAACAACATTGACAACATTATGTATACCTTTTACAGCATTATATCATACTGACTCTCCTTAAGATTATTCCATAAAGACAATAAACACCACATATTCAGTATAAGGAAAAGAAAAGTATCCTGCATTGTACATGTCTGACTCCATGCAAAGCATCAAATGTGTGATCAGACAATACAAATAAGGTATGACTAGGTAATAAGTAAATATGCTGGATTGCAATCCATTGATCAGTTGACTCAGATTCATTTATTCAAGTTTACCAGTAGATGGCATACATTTCCATTTCATGTACCCCTAACGCTTGTGTTGAGCGCTGACTGGGCCCAACTTCCAACTTCCCAGAGAGCACCTAGATGTGGGCCACTTGCGGAAAAGACACGTGGCTCTATTGGGCCACTTGTAGCTCTGCTAAATAATAATAATAATAATAATAATAATAATAATAATAATAATTATTATTATTATTATTATAACATATTTAAATAAAACACATTTTAGACAGTTTAACAGGTTTCTTTTAAATCAATAATTTTCTATAGGATGTTGTGTTGTGACAACCAATCAGTTGGTGCTTTAATGCTTATTCTATCTTTGTAGTTTGAGGCCTTCTAATGCTAAGGATCTATCTGACTCTTTTTGGCTGATTTATGTTGTTTTTATGTCAATACAATTTTTCGAATATTTAATATCTATCTATCTATCTATCTATCTATCTATCTATCTATCTATCTATCTATCTCTCTCTCTCTATATATATATATAT
>JAOVVA010000010.1:12532773-12542831 GCA_028565275.1 Leiocassis micropogon
AGCAGAAGTAGCAGACACATCTCACCATTAACTGTTCAAAGGAGATTAATGCATTTTTTGGACACCTTCAGCATTCCCTTACAATGTAGAAAGAAATAAAAATCACAAACGATCATGGAGTTAGCAAGTGACCCCAAACTTTTGAACGGTAGTGTGTGTGTGTATATATATATATATATATATATATATATATATATTTATTTTTTATTTTTTTACCAGATCATATTCTTTGGGGATCTTCAGGAGTAGGGCACGGTGATGGTGATCATTGGACAGAAACACCTCAAGGAGGTCCTGAGTGCCAAGGTTATGAGTGCGTACAGGGGAACCATTTTCGGCATAAATCTGGAGCCGTTTCTTTTCATCAATCTCCAGGCTTACATACTGAGGAGAATCTGAATATCCTTGCCACTCAAGAGCTAGACAAATAGACAGCACAGGAAGTGACTTTTTTTTTAATATCATATGGTCAACCAGTTATAACGTGGGCTGCACAAACTACCTCTGATTCCATGAGCGGTGGGTTTGTCTTTAGTAGGGCCTTGAGTCCTTTTCAGAAACCTTTTGTACTTAGTTGCCCGGATTTGAGCCACCATGTAAGCCACGAGAAAACTCACTATTTAAGAAAGAAGAAATAAGCATATTTTTAAACCTCTGATGAACGTTAAGGAGCTCAGCTTTGGATCTAAATTAATGCAAACATCGTACTGACCTATAGGGAAGAAAAAAAGAGAAATGACAAAAATGCCAAAGCCTGCTTTGCTGCCATTGTCGAAGAAACTCATAGAAGTAGCATTAGTGCAAGGATAAAGTAAGGAGGATGAGATAATCTGAGGCTGAGGGCAGGGATCACCTGTAGGTGACAGAGAATAACCGGTTGAAATATGTAAAAACACACAGTGCAAGGTGATGTATAAGTTTTGAATTAATTGTACCATTTAGCCAGAAAAACACATTCTCCTGTATGTCTCCAATCTCCGCACCAGTGGTACTGAGAAGTACATCAAGATATGTGGTGTTCCGTATAGCTTGGATCTCTTCCTCTGTAAACAAGCTATGAAGATTATATTTTTTATATATTATATAATTTGGCTAAGACCCCTTTCAAATGATACATTGCAATTTTATGTCAAAGTTTTTTTTTTTGTCAGCTTTGTGTCAGTGGTCTCAGGTTAGAATTTGAAAACATCAAGATACATCAGACATTATTACATTTCATATATAGGCATGAAATGAATCCTTTTTTCTGTTGCTGGAAAGAAAATATATTCATTTTCTGATTTTTGCAGAAAGCTGGTAAATGAAAATTAAAAAAAGAGTCTTACTGATGAGGTCCAATTTAAAAAAAATAATGATTACAACTGTGAACAACTTACAACTGTGAACAACTGTGGGCAAATATAAAATGTTTATCATATAATTAATATCCTACCCATTTTGTTGGTTTTCAAACCAGAACCGGTCTGCATTTCTGATCCGTTCAAACTGGTCCAGGACAATGGAAGTAAGCACTGGCCCTGGTCCCTCGTTTATCTCCAGCAGAGCTCCTAAAAACAACTCCAACCTGTTGATATCATTTCCATACAGCTTGGCCAACTCCACAAATATCTACAAAGATATTGAAAACCAGATATTGAAAATGGACAGTCAGAGGACAGCAAGATGGGTGTTTTCAGGAAACACTACATTTTATGTATGAATGTATTATAGCTAATATGGCAGTGTAAGCTACTGTACATACCTCTGGATGAGTCATGCTGAGGTTGAAATTAATCTCTTCCCAGGTCCTGACAGGTGGAATGTTGAGAGCCTCTCTGATTTGGTTATAGCTGGCCAGCCCAAAATCTCTACCTCTCAGAATGGCCATGGCCACAGCATCAGTGCGCGAGAGCTGCAAGGAACCGTACATGTAGTCTGCACAGGAATGGTAAAAGAGGATAGATGTTTATTACTGGCTCAAGATTTTTTCTAAAATAGCAAGAGTAGAAAAAAGCGACAAAAAGGTAAAGTAACCTCGCAAATCCTCAGTAATTATGGGGTCCTCTCTCTCAGTTGTCTGCGAAGCCATACCCATTATCAGATCGTCTACATCTTGACCAGATTGTAAGTTTGGGCTCTACAGCAAGAAACAAGGTGGTTTATTGTAAAAATTTAAAAAGTTGAAACATAATCAAGAAACACATTTTTTAAAATTCTTTTTAAAACTCACATCTCTGTTCCAAAAACTGTTGCACAAGCGGAGTGCTGGAGAAGTGCTCCCATCAAGGTTAGTAACATTTCTGAAGTGACATGTCCTGTTTCTAAAAAACAAAATACAGTTAACACCATTAATTATTTTAAATTACTTAGCATAAAAAAAGAAAAAAAGTGTTAATCCTCCTCTTCCTTTAAAAGAGAGCTAACTGTTTTTCTATGCATAGTAATTTATACAGTTATTTATTGCATGTTTTGACTGGTACAGTGGATACGGCACTTCATGCTTCATAGATTCAATGCTGCTCTTTTAAAACGCACGTGTGGTTATAGTGGCACTGTGTGTCTGAGATGCTGTTTTTTTTTTTATTCTTTGCTCTTTTTGTGACCAACAAGACTATGGCTTGTAATAAACTGTGTAAAACAGGCATATGTCTATAATGTGATTTTGGTGCATATTACTGTGGTAGCATAATATGACCCTGGAAGAGGCCCACCTTATTTCTGTAAGCCCATCTATACAATGATTTCTGGTGCCACCAGTGTTACGGGGTATTACACTACAAATAAGCTCAATCCAGGGACACATATGGAACATGGATTGAGCTTGGAAATATGGATCTGTAGTTTGTATTTCAGTCAGTTCTGTAAAATGTGTCTTTGCAGGTATTTACCTCATATAGACACCAGAGGGAAGCACAGTTAAATCAAAAGCAATTGTTACAATCTGAAACTCAGGAGAAATTCCTGGATCCACAGATTTCTGATAGCCTAGGAGTGTTTTAGAAGAAAGTCATGAATACATCTGGAAAATCATATATCAACATTACATTTTTTCAGAATAAAATGGTCACAACATGTACAATAGCCTGTATTGTGTGGGCCGTTATGTAAGCATGACATCTGATTTTGAAAAAAACAAACAAACAAACAAAAAACAACAGTTTCATAGAACATATCTGAATTTAAATAAAAATTCTGTTTAAATGTTTGATGCAACCTTTCAAACTATCCAAGTTTGTTTCTGCAGTAAGGGTAATAAAAAAAAAAAAACAGCTTTCTCAGCAGAAATGATAACCCAGGCTTGAGTTAACCTTCACTGACGTAGCTGAAGCCCACTGTGCGCATTAAACAGAACCTCAAGTGGTAACTCACTAAGCCACAGGTAAGTAGAGCATGTCAGCTCACCACAACAGCTACACACACACACACTACCCTTCTGACCTCTCACCTGAGTATGGAGACACGGAAAATCCTAGATACGCAGGAAGCCATTCATAGAATGCTATATTCTGATAAAAGAAAAAAAAAGAATATTGCACTGTTAATGGAGAAATAGACCATGCAAACAAATCAAATAATAATAATCTATATCACTATCACATATTGACTCTTGCTTAAGGCAATGGTTTTCTTCACCATTTAGTATCATGTACTGACTCATGACTTGGGCAACTACTTATTTGGCACCTGGAATAGGCTGTAGTTTAAACAAAAGTGTCTTAAGCCCTGTTGCAGAAAGTGTGTGAGGCAACCGTGCAGGTGGACAGACAAACAAATTGGTACTTCCATCGACCTCTTGTGGTTTCTAAATAACAGATGACTTTTCTCTCTACCTGAAATGTGGCAATAACCCTCTTCCTGGCGTTTTGAAAAAGCTCCTCATCTGACCATGATGGGTGTTCCTTCTGTAGTTGAGTAGCAAGGTAATTATGGAAACGAAACCAAACAATGGCCTCAGCTACTGTGAAGAGGTTCTCATTGGCCCAGGCATTCCCAAATTCTGCGGAGACAAAATGATCAGTTAACAGGATGGATTTACATGTGGATACATCACACCTGTACTGTTTATTTTAGAAGTTTGACTGAAACTTAGGTCTTTTTGACACAGGTGGCTTCTCTTTATGTAACCTGCATATTGAGCTCTGGCAGCTGAAAGAAATCCTGCGTATGACATCTGACAATTTGATAAATATGTTACCTTAGGCAGACTTAAGTTCATTGAGACATGCATTACCACAGATTATGTGGCAAAAATAAATAACAAACCAATAAAAGGCAACTACACAAACAACAAAAATACAGTAATTGTGGGATTTAATTTTTCTAAAGTATAGGGCCAGATGGACAGCAAAGAAAAGAGAATAATGAAGAGTGAGTCTGTTTTGTGAAATGAATGAAGTCATTGTAAACATTCTGAAAACATGGCACTATTTCATAGTTTGAATCAACAGAGAAATAAAAGATTTTGCAATTTTATTGAAAAATAAATCCACCATAGAGTAAAAACTACCATAGAGTCCTGCTGGACCGGTCTCTCCTGTGGAGGGGTCTGGAGCGCTCCACATAAAATTATTACTGGCAGTCTTCATTGGCATGTCAGAAGAAGGTCCTGAAGACAGAAGCCCTCCTTGGAAACTCCTCAGGGAATCACACCAAGAACTGGAGGTGCCATAAATCGAGCTGCCATCAATCCAAGCTGTCACTTGGTTCACCTGTAAGGAAATGAACCCCCAGTTTATGAATAATGAAATTATTCACTTGAAGAATATTTTTACATAGGAACTGAGAGAAAATGACAAGGTTTAAATAGTTTAGAAAAAAATCTGAAAAGTAAAAGGGTTAAAATATATGAAGGGTTTATTATGCTCAAAATACAACCTGCTCATTTAATTTCTACAGCAGAAAGATGTCTATAAATAACAGGCACAAAAATATATGTTTTGTTCTTATATGTACCTTATTTCTAACGAAAAAACTGAGCAATAGATTTAATTGTTTGTGCTAATAGAGCATGTATATCTGTTTGGCTTCTTTTTGGATGTAGATCTTGTCTTTAGTCTAAATTCACTACGCTCAGTTCCAGACTAGTGTTACCTGTTTCCTGGGGTTGTTTGGACTCTGTCCACTACTGTGGTCCCACTGTACACGTTGAAACTGGAGAAGGACTTCTTCTGTGGAGTTTTTCCCAAAGACGGGGTCATCCTTTGAGATCATGACGTCCATGAACTCAGAGGGGCAACCAGGTCTTCGGGATTCCATAATCTCAAACGTTACATGTTGACCTAACCGCCATCGTAGATTTGTCAGAATAGACAGACAATGAATTAACTGTCAGAATGAAATGCTGTATAATGCTATAATAAATATAACTGAAGGTGTCTCTTACCAAAAAATAAAGAGAGAACCGTTCGATTATAGAATGATATGTAGCCAGATGGGCCATGTGTCAATGCATTACTCATGTGCCGTGGATTGGGTAGGTGCAGTTGTTTAATTTGTAAAACTCCATCTGCGTAGTGAGCGGACAGGAGGCGCATGAGAGGTGCACCTGTTCAACAAACATTCACAGTGCTGGGATCAGGTTCCTTAGATGTGGGACAAATCAGGACAAATAGTAGGATTTTAAGCCTCCTGACAGGTTCATGCACTGGCCCTTCAAACATCGTTCATTCTCCTGGACAGTTTTTGCAACCCAGGAGCCCATTGAGCCTGTGTTCTACACAGGCCCTTCATACCTCCTTTTTTTTTTATATAACTTCCCTGGTTCCAACCAGCAAATTATAGAGTGTCCAAATATCTCTGCATATAGGGAAAACTTACACTTGTAAGCAACATGTAATTTAAAAAATTTTACTCTACATGTTTTCTATTGGTCTCTCACACATGACAAACTTGTGTTAACACAATTGCTATTACACATGTAATTAAATGTGTTTCTTTAAATGTTCTTTTCCTGTATCCCTTCCTTGTATACCTTTATGTGCCTCCATACAGTAGGTAAAAGCAAGTGGGCTTAGATCTTAGAGGCCACTCCATTAGGTCATGGTCATCAGTCCAAGAACCTGGAAACTGTTAGTCCAACTATTCCCTATCTACAAAGTATTTTTGGACATCCAATATAATACTTAATAGTATATCAATATAATCATTTGCTAGATAGATCTTTGGTCTTTAACATTTTTGCTAGTGCCACAAGGAACTAAAAACAATTCAGTAAATAAGCTTCCCCACGATGTAAAGATTATAAATATAGTCTGATTATAACTAATGACTTGGCTAATTGCAAGGCCAACAAAAAAACTGAAAGAATCTTCCATAAAAACAAATCATTCTCATTTCTGTAAAGAAAGTCATTTACTGATGGCACATTTTTTCTGGTGTACTCTTTGTAACACTGGTTCCATCTCGCACCCTAAAGGATATTTTGAAAAGATGGTTTCCATTTGAGACTAGTTTCCAAGTGAAACCCTTAAACATCCATGGACCAGCAGCAAACCTAAGTATCTAATATTGTAACATACTTTACACTATTTATAGCTACACATCCAAACTGTTACCTGCTGTCCCCCGACGATGATAGGCCAAGTTATTATACCAGCCATCATATCTCTGAACTTCCCAAGTGATGCCAGAATCTAAGTAAGAGAAAAGACAACTACAATCATAGTACAAATAACATGATTGGTGGACCTCCTAATTAAGCAATGAAATGTAATGTCATTACTGGTCCCAGTTGTCGTAATGATTTGAAGGTAAGCAAATAACACTGCACACATAGGGACACACTTATAGTACAACATACTGTATGGTAAAATATTTTGGGACACCTGACCATAAAACCCATATGTGGTTCTTCCACGAATTGTCAAAACTTGAAAGCCCACAATTGCCTAAAATGTCATTGTGAGCCATAGCACTACAGTATCTCTTAACTGGAACATGTTGTAGCATGACAATGCCACTGTGCACAAAGCAAGCTCCATGAAAATCTTTGCTTTACGGATTAGGTGGTTATGATCAGGTGTCCACAAACATCTGACTATATAATTTATCACTGTACTTTGATGTCAAATAACATGATGAACCAATCTATGCCATGATTTTTGGGGAAGGTCCAAGTGTTTGGAAATCTGAGCTGTAGCTATTTGGGAATTACAGAATTCAATCTCTAACTCAAAGAAAATGTTAATCTCTTAAGTTTCAATAATTAAAACTATTTTAAATTAAGCAATATGGTATGGGTTTTGCTTTATATTAGTATTGCTAAAGTTATATGTAATGAATACTCCTGACCATAATATTTGTGACATGTTATGTATCAGTTCAGTAAATAATTTGTTGTGTCAAAACAGCATATGGTAACTCCCAGATTTACAGTGTACACTATTTTACTGAAACATAAATAAAATAAAATAATATTAAATTATTAAAATAAATTAAATAAGGTAATAACATTAAAATATTTTCAATCAATGATCATTCCATACTGTATGTGCAAAACCTCTTCCAAAAATACTGCTTGTACATTAACAAAATGTCCAGGTTTTGATTAGAAATCATACTGTACTTGCCTAATCGGTCATGTGCCCACATATTATGGTTTTGGCTAGAGAGGGCAGCTGAGTCTGTTGTTCAAAAAAGAGGAAATGTGATTCTTTTTCTAATTAACTGTTAGGTTGTAAGACCCAAATGTTTGGTTTAATGATATATCAATACATGGAAAATATGAGCTGACCTCTCCTGTCCTCATACAGACTCACAAAAATTATTTAAATTATTAAAATCCTTGCAATTCCTTATAATACACTACCAGTCAAAGGTTTGGACAGACCTTCTAATTCCATCGTCTTTGCTGATTTTTATTTCTTTCAACACTGTAAAACAATTCTAAAGGCATCTAAAATGCAATAATCTTCTCTGAACAGTTGATATTGAGATGTGTCTGCTACTTATGCTCTGTAAAGCCTTCATAAACACTCTAATCTGAGATGTGTAATCTGAGAATTAGTGATTTTTGAGGCTGGTAACTCTAAATGATCTTCTCCTCTGCAGCAGAGGTAGGTTTTTGGTCTTGCTTTCCTGCGATGGTCTTTATAAGAGCCAGTTTCATTATGGGGCTTGATGGGTTTTTGTAAATGCACTTGACAATACCGTTCTTGCAAGAACTATTCCAGAAACACTGATCTCTTTGTACGGTATTAAAATATCAACTGTCTGCTGTTGTTGTTGTTATTACTTATTAATTATATGGTGCTATTTTATTTTATAGGTTTTTTTTAAAACTCAGTGTTATTCTATAATGTAGAGAATATATCTAAACGTTTAACTGGTACTGTACACTCTTAGCTCTAGGTCTGTATGATGGCATTCAACATTACTGTATTACAGGAAGAACATGGAGTATACTGTTGGGTCTGTATTTTCCTCTCTGTATCACTTTTTGTAGGACCTCATGGTTTACAAATAGGATAAAAAACATTTAACAGGTATTAAGCTTAAGAAAACACAACTAGAACAGAGAGAGAGAGAGAGAACACTAATTCTTTAAGCACTTTACATTCCTGTTAGAAGCCTATTTACTTTGCTTACCTGCTGCACAGACAGTCAGAGACAGCATGACTAGTGTGCACCATGCGCTCCTGTGTACATCCATTCTGGAGAGGGACACACACACACACAGGGGTCACACACTCTTCAGGAGACGAGGCACCTGGTAGCCGAGACCCAGCTTGAAAGTCACAGACTTGAAATCACTCAGATGGACGAAACGTCAAATAAAAAGAAACCAAGAAGCAGTCGAGTTTCCTGTGAGCTCAATGCACTGCACACTGTAGGCAGGAGTGAAGCACTGAGAGCGCGCGTGAGCAACGTTATGTGAGCGCGCAACTCAGAAACCGCGCGCGAGAGACAGAGAGAGAGAGAGAGAGAGAGAGAGAGCGCGAGAGAGAGAGAGAGCGCGCGCGGACGCAGCTGCACACAGGACGCGCGGCTGAAACAGACTGCCAGACTTATCAGAAGCAGGGATGGTCAATGCTGGTCGACACCTCCATTCCTGAAGTTACCGTCTATGCAAATGAAGTCGAACCCCAGGAGGTGTGAGGATATAAAAGATGCTCACCTCCGTGGAAACACAATTCCCCCTGGACTGCGACGATCCTGCACGTTTTGCGCACACTTTGCGTGGTTTCTCGTGCTTACAGGTAAGCCTCGGAGATTGGCTTCAATATTACTCTTACAGTATGCATGTGATGGAGGCCAAGTCGAGGGATTACCTTACAATCTTATATAGGCCTAAAACGTTAATTAGCACAATAATGACATTTTTTATTCTTCTTCTTTTTTCTTTCTTTCTTTTTTTTTTTATTTTTTAGAAAAAATAAATAAATAGTAGCCTATTTAATTAATAAACGCATAACTAGACTAGACATGTTTGTAATTAAGTTATTATTAAATGTGAGATGCGCTCCGGTTTAATGCAGGCTCTTATCTGAGTATCTGTGGGTAACTGAGCTCCTGCCTTCACTGCTGTGCTTTCAGCTTTAGCGCACGGATTTGGAAGGAAGATGACTTTCTACGATGACATTTACCCATTCTACCCGCTACAAAGAACCCCGTTTATATTCAGCGGCAGTCTGCTCGCTGTCATCCTGGTGTTCCTGACGCTGCTCGCCATCCTGCTCCTCATTGTGCCCGGGATACGTGGCCGATCGGTAAGGGCACTCAAACACAAGAGCACTGAACTCTCAACACCTCACTTAGAGACTACCTGTGCTTTCAGGTGGACACAGTCCTTTTGCATGTCAATAGTAAATGAAATCGCATGTATTGTATTACTAATTGCTTTTTTTTTTTCTTTCTTTCTTTCTTTTAGAGGATTCTTTGGACATTCAGGATAATTATCAGCTTATTCATAGGAGTAGTTATAGTTGGTAAGTATACCAAGTAACCTATAACCTTTTTGTAAACATACGTTAAACAACCACTGAATTCATGTAGGCCTATTATATCAATTCCTGCTTTCTGTTTCACCCAAATGAGGATGGGTTCCCTGTTGAGTCTGATTCCTCTCAAGGTTTCTTCCT
>JAOVVA010000010.1:12542931-12555383 GCA_028565275.1 Leiocassis micropogon
CATTCACATTCCATACAAACATAAATAATTCTTTTGATTGTGTAAAGCTGCTTTGCGACAATGACAATTGTTAAAAGTGCTGTACAAATAAAATTGAATTGAATTGAATTGAATGTGTTGTCCATCCTATACAAGACTAATGAAAAGCTTGATAATGATCTACACTATTATTTTCACTGTTTTGGGGAATAACATGGAATCTGGTGATTACATCCTAACGCACTGATTCACTGTAAGTCATGATGCTTTCCATCCATGCACTGACAATGACTCCCCCCTTCCTGTTACAGTTCTAAACTTCACTTGTGACTGGGCTGAAGGAAGCCTGAAGGCCAACACTACATACAAGTCCTTCAGCAATGTCGTGGTGAACGCTGAGGTTGGTCTGCATGTGGGCCTGTATGGAATTAACATCACCCTAAGAGGTCGGTCAAACAGAAAAACTGTCTCAACTGTTGCTTTTTTCCAAAATGAATCATATGTACACATGCGGTAAAAAATTTAAACCAATGATATTTAAGTTAAGTCAGGATAGAGGAGGCTTCATATATTTGATATTTATTTTCCATCCCTGTAGGAGATCCTGTGGTACAGTTCAACGAGATCATCAACTACAACGAAATGTTCACATGGTCGGGTGTCATAGGTGATGATTATTCTGATGCCCTGGAAAGAGGACTTCCCAATCCCATCCTGTATATTGCTGAGAAGTTCACCCTCAACAGTCCCTGCAATCTCATTTATCAGTACCAGTTCTCAGGCAGATTCGCCTCGGCCACCCTGTGGTAAGACAATGCGATCACTGACACCGTCTTCAGAATGGAGAAACAAGGCCTATTCAACAAATGCAAACAGGTACAGTAAAGAATGGTGTCTCTCTCACTCTTTCCCCACAGGACAGCTTTTTGCTGCTGGATACTGGCCAACATCCTCTTCTCAATGCCCGTCATCCTCTACGCCGGCTTCATGATGGTTGCTACGGCCGCTTTTATCTTCTTCTCCTTGGCCTCCTTTTCTACAATATACAACCTCTCACAGTGCACCTTTTCTATAGGCGCAGAATCCTTTCAGACGGAATATAGCCATTCTTTCTGGTTAGGTGTAGCTACAGGTATGTATCCTGCATAATGCATAATGATTTAACACTTCTCTCTCTGGTATAATTAGTATTGTAGACAATACATGAAACATTAACGACATGACTGATATTAAAAATCAAAACTGATCAAAGCAGATCTTTTCTAAATAACACGCTGTTGTGGTTTACAGGTTTATTGTGTGCAGTAATTGGTATTATAGTGATTCTGCTGGATTACTTGATCCCAGAGAAGATGAGGGAAGCTTTCAGTGTTGGGGTGGATGAGTATGATGATAGCATGTGCTCCGTATCAGAGGGCTACCTCAATAACAGCTTCCTAGAAGGAGTAAGTTTAGAAGGAGTGACTGTAAAAGGAATGAGTAACGGACCACAGAAGACCACTACTTTAACTGTAAGTCTCCACCCTTATTAAACAAGGACTGTAACTATCATAAACCTGCAGATGTTTCCTAATATTAATAAAACAGGACATCTTTATATTGCTGAATAAAATGATGAACTTTACATGTTTCCACAGAAGCTCTGAGAAACAACCTGAAGCCGACGAGGCCACCATTTTCCATACTTGAAATTCACACATCCTACAGAAGGAAGCTTTTTATGTTGATGTGGTTGTAAATAGAACTGTAAACATTTTTCTGCTGTAACTTTACATACATATATGTGTAAATATGTATATACATATGTTTGGGGAAAATAAATATATATGAAAAACTTTGTGTATAGAACAATCAAATGAATAATGAACAAATCCCAATGCACTCTTATGCTGGTTTATAATACATAGGTTGCTGGAATAGGTATTCCAGAGAGTAAAATGAGCTTATATACTGTATGCACTGTATTCTTTAGGCGTAGTTCATAAAATAATAACATTTTACACAAGTGGTGGATTAATTCACTCAGCAAAGCATGTCACTGACGCCAGACAAGTTTAAAATTAATTCCTTTGGTATTATTGCATCCGATCTGTATTATCAGTTTTAAAACAGATGCACATGTTAAAATATTAAATATTAATACACCATGTTAAAATCTTAACTTCTTACTGCATTACTGGCACATTAATTTATTTATATACAGAAATCTATTCTTATATCGTCGAATATGAAAAACCAAGTGAGCCTTTATGCCAGTGTTTTTACTCGTTAAGTCAACAATCTGTAGTTTCCAAATGAAGACAAAAGGCTTCAACAAAATATTTCAGGCTTAAGACCAATCACATACAGTATCAGTGGTTATTAATTAATATAATTAATATAATATAATTTATTATGCATTGCAAGATGAAATGAACAGACAAAATAAAGGAATATTTAGTTTATTTAAGGGGTGAGAGTCAAAGGCACAGATTCAAAAAAACTATATAATACAATTAAATCAGCCCAATGTGTCATGTCATGGGTGTTTGGATATATTCTAATGAGATAATTCTTTGGAAGTCAGGCAATCCTCCACAAATGACCGGAGTCTAATGAAATGAACTAAATATAAATGGCTAATTACAAACATGGATAGCGTCATTCCCGATTTAGCTGATGAATCTGCATAGATATCTAGTCTTAGTTAGTACAAGTCAGCTGATAAACAACTCTATTATGTACAGCATTAAAAATAAATACCAATACTAATAAATAAAACAAAAATAATCATGCAAGGCAGAGAAAGTGGGTGAACGACAACTGTCAGGGTGGACTTGATATGACCACAGCTGTATTTGTTTACTAGGTCTAACATGGGTGACCCGACATTCTATAAGCTACAGCTCACCTGCAGGGAACACAATCATGCATTGTCCCCCCCCCCCCCCCCCCCCCCCCACCCCACCCCTGGGTTAAAAACAGGAGGAGGTGACTACCATTCAGAAGATTCATTCATCCACATTAACCCTGATGAGCACTGCAAACCTAATTTATTAGGAGAGTCTTGTACTTTAAGCCAGTGTTAGCTTTAAACACCTTGTCTCATTCACACTCATACACAGACCTTGCCTTCCAACATGACGATTAAAATATCTTGCGTTAGTTTTCTGGTTATGACGAAGCATACACACTGTCAATGAGCATGATCAAACAAGGGTGAAGCCTGATGTCAGTTTCCCTAATGGATGTACTGATACTGGATTAGTAAACTAGTATACTTGCAGAGCGCACAACAAGGATGTTTACAGTTCGTAGTAGGGATTCAAACTACACTTATAAGGAATGAAGGTTATTTGGAGAAGTTTTTCATTTTTCTGCTGAGAAGGGTAGGAAAACACTTTGTTGTAGGGCTTTACATAAAACCTTTAGGAGTTCCTCTTGAGAACAAGGATTTGTGTATGGAACTGTCGAGTTACACAGGCAGCGCAGGGCATCACAGAGCTTCCACAGCACCAGCATTGCGTTTAGATGTACATTGGGGTTTCCTGTCCAGTTAGCAGCCTGAACATCATAGCTGGCATAGTTTTCATATGAATCTGTCAACAAGAGATAAAGCATTGTCAGTCTCAAGCAATGCAACATGCACAAAGCACCAGCTGAGATCATAAAGAACACACTGACCTCTCCGACAGACACCGACAGGGCATGGACAATTTTCTCATGTGCCATAGCAACTACACTCTGTCCGTTAATCTCAATTATTCTATGACCCACACGCACTCCTCCGCGTTCTGCTATTCCACCTCGCATCAGGCTACAGATCTGGAAAGACAATTCATTTAAAGCATAATGTATTTCTGGTAATCTTAGTCAACATACTTATACATACAGAGCATCATGCTCTTTTCACACTCTAACAGTATATGACACCCAATTATAGTGGACTCACTATGCCATTCTGTACACTGAAGCCTAAAGGGTACTGCAAATCTGGTCTCTTTATTAGCACCGTAGTCACAGGAGGACAGCTTACTACACTCAGCTTCACCTGTAACTGATTCTTCAAGCCCTGGAATAAACATCAACACACATACTGTACACACACAGGTTGTAAGCAACAAATAAGTCACAAAACTGCAAAATACCGAAATAATATACTTAAATGCAAGTGTAGATATATTTAAAATCAGAAGCAGTGAAAAGTAAGAAAAAATGGTTTTGCTGTGAGATGTTTCCCTGGCATGATTTGTGTCCCATAAAGTTAAGTGCCGTTGCAAATCAGTGCAGGCGTACTCTGACTGATCACCTTTATCATGTCACTTATCATTTCTATCCCAATCTAATGGGAGCATTCGCTTAATGAAAGTCTCAACCACAGTGCATTGACGAGCATGAAAATAATGGATGAATAAATAACTGGATTTTAATCTAATTTGTGACTATTCCTAATTAGTAATCCACACAAATTTACCCAAGCCTTGTTGGATGCAGCTAAAAAAGATACAACAGGGGAAGTAAGTTTCGTTTTAATTAGCTTAAGAATCTAAAAAAGAACATAATCGAGCATAAGATGTCTTTATAAAAATGCATAAAAACCTTGATGATGCCTTGACAAGTGGCTAGGGGCAAGCCCACCAGACTTGTGTCATTGACAGCCATGATCTGATCACCCACGTTGAGCTTCCCGGAACGAGCGGCTGGTCCACTGTTCAGCATGCAGGCGAGGATAACAGTGGGCAGGATCGACCCCCAGCCAGACTCTACTATCACAACCCCAAGAATCTCCCCTTTCTGCTTCTCCAGGTGCAACTAGCGAAGGAGAAAAAAAAGAGACAGGTCAGGGTCAACAGGGAGGGGAGGGAACAGAATGCTCCACACAAACTGTTAGTTTGTACAGAATGTTGTCTGAGTAACTTTGAGAGTGCGAGACTCCCCCTACCTCTTTACAATTCTCAGAGTTTGAAAAGTGAATGAGATCATCGTTGTACATCTCTTGTGAATTGAGAATGTCGCTATAGTCTTTCTGGCTGAGGTCCTTAGGGTTGATTCCGTTTGCTCTCAGAAACTCTTGGTAGGCCATGCTAAACGCCTGACCAATGGACTGTGCAATGAGCTGGGCCTGAAGATGGGGAGGGGAGAGTGAAGGCAGGAGAATACTTGAGTGAGGCAGCATGCACAGTCAAGTCAAGGCAAATCAAGGAAAGAAAATGAGGTCATGAGCAATTACATAATCATACACTTTTCAGGGCACTGCCCCTTCTACACTGGTAAATCTACAGTCAGGCAGAAGGAAATTATTTAGATGAGTAATAATTACATAAAAAACAAGCTGTTTTTTGGAGGAGACAACACAATGCCATTCATCTGCCCTTATAGCATTAAATACAATATGTTATAAGTATCATTGCTTGTGTTTAGGCCCTAGGCCTGGATTAGCATAAACTAACATTTGAGCGTCTATACAGGTAAAAAAAAACCTGTAAAAAGTTGCACTTTATCTACGATACGATAGTATCAGTTTGCAATCAGGGTACAGTCTTAACTTACATCCTCAGACTCAAAGACGTAACAGATCATACGGTACTGCTTCCTGGCTTCTGCAGAGTTCAGGCTGGTTTCATTACAGTCGAGTGCAGCAGACTGTGACACTCGTCTGCGAGCCATCAAGACTACCACGCTCCCAATGTCTGCAATGTAGGAGATAGTCCGAAGAGCATTGTCTATCATTGTCTCCTGCATGAGAAGAGATACAATATCAGCTAACATACTATTTAAAATTCCTAGAGAATATAAGAACTCATTTTATACTGTATATTGTTTCACTACCACGGTTATATGTGTATGGTACAGTAGCTCAGGAGAATCTGTCAGGTGTCGATGTGGCTGTCTTTTGGCAAACATCCCATCCTACTTTTAAATCCTGCTTAGGCTAGTTTCTTTTAACACCATTTTGGCTAAGGAGCCAGCTTAACAAATGTGGGTGGAAAAAAAAAACAGTCTTTCTGAAGATCTCTAAAACCTTGCCAACGGAGTGTGCTTTTCTCGTGCAGTGAATGTCACACTTTCATTAGGTTTTTGGTGTGTTACATGCAATGCTGCAATCGACATGAGCTTATTCAGTTAAGTCTGTAACCATGCCAGCTGGTAAAATGTCTGGATGTTTCTCACAGTCAGGGTAGGATTTTTAAACGCAGTTTTTCCCTTTTTGTTTTTGGGGGCAACTTTACTTAATACTTTACTAATTAGAACTTACCTATAATTGAGATACATGCATAAAGAAAAAAAAATAAAGAAAAGACAGAAACATATTTCAGTTTAGGATAGAGTGATAGTTACTGTATAACAGACAGTATATAGCTGAAAATGTAAAGAATATTAAAAATCACCTGTCTAGCTACACTGTATCAGACCTTTGAAACAATTATTCCTATTAATAATGTAAATTATAACACTGAACATTGCCAACCTGTGTGTCAGCATTGAGCACTTTGATGGCTTTCGTTGAAATGAAGAGGTCAACCTCGATCGGGCTCTGGCTCTCTTTATCGCCGCACTAAAACACACAATAGAAGAGTTATAGCTACATCTAGTGGGCAGAATAGACATTTTCCAGACATTAGACATCTCTACTGTATCATTTTATCATGTTTATTTTAATGGAAAAAAAGGCTCAGCAGATCTGGATCTAGAGCTTCTAAAACTGTAACCTTTACTCTGTCTACAGCTTCCTGAGCTTGCATCATGCGCACGCTCTTGGACGGGTTTCTGTCTGAGAGAAGTTGGGTAGACCCGAGGTAGTTAGCAGCAAAGATGATCCCGTCGATGAGGTCCTCTGGTTCACATGGGCCTGGGACTGTGTAAGACATCATAAATTACCCTCAGTAATAGCTTTTGACATTTAAAAAATCTGTATATAAATGGGTATTTTAAAATTTTATACAAGCTCAAAAAATAATTATTTTCTTCCAAGTTTTTTTAAAAGTATATATCCACTCAATTGTCCCATTAGCGAACATTCAAGAACATCTACGTTTCTATTCTAATTATCTGGTGTTTCATTTACATACAGTACTCACAGTACATTTTGGCTCTCATTTTTAGTCCAGTCCCTAAATTGACCAGTTTCAGAGAAATATTTTTTGTTTGTTAAGCCACACAGTGACCTAGGAATATTCAAGAATGAATAGACATCTAACTTAAGGGATGAACCAGTGAGAAACTGGTGCAGATGATGACAGGTGATCAGGCTGGTGAT
The DNA here is from genome assembly GCA_028565275.1 of Leiocassis micropogon. NCBI lineage: Eukaryota > Metazoa > Chordata > Actinopteri > Siluriformes > Bagridae > Leiocassis > Leiocassis micropogon. The sequence continues at coordinate 12,550,148 of JAOVVA010000010.1, forward strand.
AAGTATACTGGTGATGCTGAATACTGAGTGGTTTGAACAGACGAGGGGGGAAATGAGGTTGCTGCTGAAGGTGTTACTTAAACAGCCAGTTTTTATATTGTATGTTTAGGTACTTTGCAGCCTGTCGCAGTGTTACAATTTCTTTAGCTTAATGTACATAATTTAATATGAAAAAATGTGGGGTGGCTCAAGACTTTTGCACAATACAGTGTATTACATACAAATGTATAACATACTTATCACAACACATATTACTTAAGTCAAACGAGACATAGAGTAATACACTATGGAAATATCGCACTTCAACTGTCATAATAAGATTGAAAATGTTTACCATCCACAAAGCTTGGGAAAGAGTGGTTTTTCTTTCCTTGCTGTAAAGCAAAGGAAATCTGTTAGGCTGCAGATGCACACAGGTTTTTGATATATTTTTTTTTTTTGTCAAAGTTGCATTTCTGAAACAAGTGTGAAGGAAGCTCCTGTCTGTTGCGAGTTTCTTACCTGAGGGAGGTTACAGTTGTCAGCTGTTGTGTTAGTTTCAGATTGTGGATTTATTGTGCCGTGTTGTGGGCTGTTTTGAGTTACCTGAGAATTGGATAAAACTTTGAATTATGCCATTTAAATCTTTTGCAGTGACCTGAACATAAATTTAAATTACTGAAATCCGGTTTGTAAATGTGACATGTCACATCAAATAAGGTACTAAGTTGCATTTTAGGTGATTTGAGTTTTTAGATTCCTGGTTCAATAAGCTTCATTCTCTTACACTATCATGGCCGGTTGCAGAGATATGGCCATTGCATTGGGAAAAAAAAGACTAAATCTATTTTTTTAATATGTAAATCTTCAACAGCTGCATGGACTTATAGCAACAAAAAAATGTTTTTCTATAACAATTGGAGTAACAGGCTCATTAAATTTGGATTAAATCTTTCTCAGTTGTGTTAAAGCATCAGGAAGATATTTATCAACAAATTTTTGCCTACAAACTGCTATACTATTGGCCATAATGAAAAAACTAACCTGTACGACTTAATACCTGCCTTGATATGACAGCTGAAAAATAAGAAGGTACTCTAAACTGAGAAAAAAAAGATAAAAAAATAATTATCCTGTTCAATAATTATTGCAAGTGCTATTGACTGAACTGCTTTGTTACCTGGCCCTTACTGGACCTCAGGCAGTCTTCTTTAGTGAGTCTGAATGGGTCGTTCTGCAGCCGTGAGTCAAGAGCTGACATGGGTGTGTTGGAGTCATTGAGTCTGCTTTCTTCACTGTGTGGTCTAAGCGCCGATACTTGTGAACTTTCTGGGATCCTCCTCTCATCGCACGACTTCTCCACTATACCTCTGTCTGTCTCAGAGCTCTGAGGTCCTACTTTCATTTTGGTTTTTATCTCATTTACAACCTGATTCATATCCTCATCCGTGCCCACTGATTGTTCCGTATCTCTCCCAGTCTTTGCCCTATTGCTATAAGGACACCTCTGTCCCCTACTTGTACTGTCTTCAGGACTGCCACCCCCAACATGTAAACACTTGTCTTCTCTTTTTTCTCTCCCATGATCTTTGTATGAAAGTCTTTTTTTTAAATCATCACTATTCTCAGTATCTTCATGTTTGGTCATACTATTAATTCTGCGGTTTCTGCTGCCTTTGTCATCTTTACAAATCTGATGCCCTCTAAATACAGACCTTTGTTTTGAGTTTGTTTCTGCCCTGGCTACTTCAAAGTTTCCTAGATGATCAGCTTTAACTTCAGCATTAGTCTTTTGATTGCCTTCTCTGTGACAGATGATTGACCTCTGGCCGTCACCCGTACACTTCTCTGGGATGTTTTTATCTACTGTGTAATCTTTACTTAAACCCTTGTCTCCTCTACTCATTCCTTTAATGTAATTTGATCCCCGATGAGGATTTTTACTGTGCTCTCGTAAATCACATTGCCCTTTGCAGATAATTTCATCCTGACTTCCGCCTGCCTTCCCTTGTTCATAAGCACAACATGTTTCATCTTCTTCCGCAGGATCCTCCTCCTCATCATCATCATTTTCATCTTCTTCTTCTACGTCCTCTGCATCTTCTTCATCATCTTCTTCATCCTCAGCCATGGGGGCATGAATGAAAGACTCAGTTATAGGCTTGGGACCTTTGTGGACCAGGTCCTCTGTTCCTTGCTGGAGCATTCCATAAAACCCCTCGGAGAATTCCCAGGCATCTGAACTTCCTCCAGCAGGTGGTTTTCTGGAAGTACTTGGTCTTTCAGCAACCTCGTGACAGTCCATTCCTTCCAAATAACTCTCGTCTTCAGGGCAACAGTGAACATAGTAAGTCATCCCATCTGCATCGGTATGCAGTTCCTCGTCTTCCTCATAGTCCTGCTCGTCTTCCTCCTCCGATTTCACATTATCATATTCAGACAGTGAGTCTTCCTCCATGCTGTCATGCTGATTAGGGCTATCTCCATGGTCGAAATCCTCCCCTGACACAGAGCCTTCAGTGGGACAGTAGCTGGCTGGGATTGGTGTGCTTGACTGGCTTTCTGTGTTACTGCTATGAGGTTCCTCAAAATCCTCTCTGTCTCTGGAATGTTTAACTTCCTGGTCTGGTACAGATGAGATGTATTGCGGACAATCAGTCATTGCCCTGGAACCTTGGCTTTGTCTGAGAGCCATAACTGGCATCAGTAAGCCCACTCCAAGTGGGAATCCTATGGAGCTATAAAACAGAACGCAAAACAGTACAGAAATAGAAACGCAGCAGCATCTGAAAAGTCACAGCAGAATAATTAATTAATTCCTTCATTCATTTATACCTTTTCCTTTCACTTTTCATGATGCTGATCATGACAATAGGACAAAAAATTTAGTTTAGATTTTTTTATCACTGGTCACATAATCCAGCTCAACCTGTGGGATCCCTCTGTGCACTCCATCAAATCTGTAAAACCAAATCTATAATACACTGCCTGGACAAAAAAAAGTCTCACAATCTTAAGATTTCATTCAATCACCTTTAGTTTTGATTACAGAACACAATGTGGTGGCTGATTCATGTGTGAAAATGATTCTTCATGCTTCCAGAACCACTCTTTCACAATTTGAGTCCTGGAATATGCCCGTACCATCAGGGAAGAAAAACTCTCATTGCTATGATAATGTGGTCATTCAGTACATTCAGGTCATCAGCTAACTTCATTTTATTGCCACATAATGTTGCTGAGTCTAGATCTGACCAACTAAAGCAACCCCAGATCTTCACTGCCTCCAGAGGCTTGTATAGTGGCAACTAGGCATGATGGGTTCATCATTTTATGCACATCCCTCCTCACCCTGATGAGCCCATTGCTCTGGAATAGGGTGAATCTGAATAGGGTTTTTGCCGACCACATTTTTTCCCCACAGATTTGACCCTTTAGCACTGTCCTTCCAGGTTTTGATAATGTGTTAATGGTTTTTTAACCCAGTTCCAGTAATTACAAATCTCCTTAGTTACTTTCTTTGCTTGATGCAGCCTAATAATTTGACCATTCCTCAATGGCGATTTTTTTTTGGGCCAGGCAGGGTATTTTCCAAAGATTGGGCTACTTGGAATATATACAAGGGGGTATCAGAAAGTTTCGAGATTAGCTCGGTTTATAAGCTGTTTTTTCGACATATGCCCTTCCTCAGACACCTTAAAACCTGGCAGTAGAATTCGCTATTGATGGTCTGGAGCCTGGGGATGATTTCACAATTGCAGAATGCCACGAATGTTGAAGGTACACACAAGTTTCTTCACCGACAATTATCCTTGACATGAAGGACAGGTCATTTATGGCACACTGACAAAGTTCTTGGCAGACTTCGATGTGATGTTCCTTCTGCACTAGGATCAGCAGCCTGGGGACACACTTGGCAGCAACACGGCACATGTTCAAATCACACGTGAAGATTGCCTGGACTGTTCTGTATGACACACTGACATGATGTTCTCTGACGATCATCATGCACAAATTATCGAATAGTTTCAGGGGTTGATCTCGTTGAAGGTCTTCCTGACCTCTAATCACCTTCCGGCAGTTGGCAGACACCCTTATCCAGAGCGACTTACTTTTTTTTTTATATATCATTATACATCTGAGCAGTTGAGGGTTAAGGGCCTTGCTCAAGGGCCCAAGAGTGGCAACTTGGAGGTTGTGGGGTTTGAACCTGGGACCTTCTGAACTGTAGTCCAATGCCTTAACCACCATGATGAAATGGCGAACAGCTCCTGATGTACACAGGACGATGTTTTTTGGCACACTGACTTATATAGATCGATGCTCCCTGTGCCTTGCTCTGCCATCATGTTACAAAACTAGTCTTGAAACTTTCCGATACCAACTTGTACTGTATATTCACACACACACACACACACACACACACACACACACACACTGAGCTTGTGACAACTATAATTTCTTCAGTGTCTTGGCTAGCATTTGTACATAGTTCAGGACTTTCATTAAAAAATGATTTTGAGATATTTATCATGTGATAGTTAGAAAATTTACACACTGGCTTACACAGCAGCAAACTACAAACTCAAGAAATGTTCTATATCAGAGGTACAAGACTGCAAAGCTTAATTAGGAACGGCTGGCATATTTAGATTTCATTGCATTGCATTTTTTGCAAGACAGTTTGACTCGTTGATGAGTCAAATGAAGGAATTAAAGATCTTAAGTGTGCTGCCTGGTTCAGCAGTGGGACACACACCATGTGGGATTTTTGTAGTTATTTCTCTGCTCATTGAGAGAGAGACAGAGAGAGAGAGAGAGAGAGAGAGACAGAGAGACATAGAGAGATAGAGACAGAGAAAAAGAGACAGAAACACAGAGAGAGAGACAGAACGAGAGAGACAGAGAGAGAGAGACAGACAGACAGAGAGACATAGAGAGATAGAGACACAGAGAGAGAGACAGAAACACACAGAGAGAGACAGAACGAGAGGCAGAGAGAGAGAGACAGACAGAGAGACATAGAGAGATAGAGACACAGAGAGAGAGAGAGAGACAGAAACACAGAGAGAGAGACAGAACGAGAGAGACAGAGAGACACACAGAGAGAGACAGACAGACAGACAGAGAGAAAGAGACAGAAACACAGAGAGAGAGACAGAACGAGAGAGACAGAGACAAGAGAGAGAGAGACAGACAGACATAGAGAGATAGAGACAGAGAGAAAGAGACAGAAACACAGAGAGAGAGAGAGAGA
>JAOVVA010000010.1:12557566-12583342 GCA_028565275.1 Leiocassis micropogon
GAGAGAGAGAGAGAGAGAGAGGGAGAGACAGACAGACATAGAGAGATAGAGACAGAGAGAGACAGAAACACAGAGAGAGAGAGAGAGAGAGAGAGACAGAGACAAGAGAGAGAGAGAGACAGAGACAAGAGAGAGAGAGAGACAGAGACAAGAGAGAGAGAGAGACAGAGACAAGAGAGACTCAAGTGCAGTTGGAGCAACATACAGGTTTAGCTGCACAATTACACAGAATTTGTAATGAGACATTCGCTGGACTCAGCGTTTGAGACACCACAGACACTGAGGGAACTCTAAGATCATGTCCAGCCACAAACCCCAGAGATGCGTCATTAGAGAAGGAAGCACAGACATGATGTCCACACTGCAGACAGAATGCACTGGTGCTTTTGGTGCAGTTGTCTTTGTCTCCTCGCGGAATTGTGTCCAAGCATCGCAGCCAGTCTCTCACTGAAAACATGACTAATGAAAAGACCACAAAGCCGTTGTACTGTACGCACATTTACACAGATACTTGTTAAACGAGCTTACCGGAGGATTCGGGTGGACAGGCGTGTGTGAGCTACAGTAACGAGCTTAAAGCGGGGATGTGGAGTGTTTAGGAACGTGGATGCAGCGCGCGCGCACACACACACACACACACACACACACATATATATACACACACACACACACATACACACGCAGCATCCCGGGACAGAACGTTACTGACTTAAAGACATACCGACAAACTAATGGATGCAAGCGAGCCTGCAGGTGGTTGAAAACGTGCACTGCATTGAGGTGATGTTGCACTGACTTTACCTTCACTGCATGAAATAAGCGGAGTTTCAGCTGCCATCCTGTTTCAATGGTAACCGCAGCAGGGGCAGATAAACTGGACAAAGCCAGCAGCATTAAACACATGGACAATCCTGCCTCCGAAAGCCGGGACAGGATCAAAATAAAAGTCATTGCACGGCCCCCTTAGACGTTCTGCGTTCTTTGTAGACAAATTCATATCACTTAGCTCACCAGTCAAAAGTTTGGACACACCTTCTAATTCCATGCACTTCCCGATTTGTATTTCTTTCTACAATGTAAAATAGTGAGCCACACCGTGGCTTCGTTTTTAGCACTGTCGCTTTGCACCCCCTGGTTCAATTCCCACCTCGGGTCTGTGTTCGTGGAGTTTGCATGTTCTGCCTGTGTTTCGTGGGGTTTCCTCCAGGTACACCGGTTTCCTCCCACAGTGCAAAGACATACCGATTAGGTTAATTGGCATTCCCAGATTGCATGCAGTGTGTGAATGAGTATGTGAATGTGTGTGTGTGTGTATCATTGGCACCTCATCCAGGTGTACCCTATCTCATACCCCAAGTCTCCTTTATCTTGTAAGCCTTGTCTCCTTTACCCTCAAAACCTAAGTCTCTTTTATCCTGCAGTATAGACGATGAAAGTGAGAGTGAGAGTAAAACAATCCTGAATGTATCTAAAAATGCAATAACTTCCATTGAACAGTTGATAGTGAGATGTGTCTGCTACTAAAGGGGGCAGTGTTGGCTCAAACAGGCAAGGCTCTGGGTTACTGGTTGGAAGGTCGGGGGTACAAGTCCCAGCACCGCCAAGATGCCACTGTTGAGCCCTTGCCCAAGGCCCTTAAGCTTGTTTGCTCCAGGGGTGCTGTATCCTGGCTGACTCTGCATTCTGACACCAGATATGTGAAAAAATAATTTCATCCTGCTGTAAGGTACATGTGACAAATAATTAAATGTTATCTTATACTCTGTAAAGCCTTCATAACAGCTCTAATTGCATTGATGTTAATTGGTCATTTTTGAGGCTGGTAACCCTAAATAAACTTCTTCTCAGCGGCAGAGGTGATTTTTGGTTTTGCTTTCCTGGGAAGGTCTTCATGCGAACCAGTTTCATCATGGTGCTTGATGGGTTTTGCAAATGCACTTGACAATACTGTTCTTGCAAGAACTCTTGCAAGAAAAGCTTGACCTTCATGTCTTAACATAACAACTGATTGTTCATGTTGTTACTTAATTACCTGATGCCATATGTGTTAGTTCATAGTTTAAAAAAAAAAAACTATGAAATAACACATAAAGTTATCAACATAATATCAACTATAAGTTTGACTTGGACTTTGATAAATGAAAAAATAGTGGGCAAATTGCTGTGGTATAAGAGGAATAAAACACTTTGTGGCTTTCTGTTAAAAGAAAAACTATCAAATTCACAGTGTATCTCTGCTTTCCAACATGAAACATCACAGTACAGTACATGGATAAACTTCACAAATGGAAACAAAATCATTTTTTAATGAACTCTTGCACTGTCACGTCGATACTGGCTTTGTTCGTTTCATCTTTAAGCACTTTCTCACTCATTTTTTATACTGCTTATTCTCATGTGCTTGTGAGGATTCATAAATACTAATTAATTTAATCTATATCTCTTTGGACTGTGGAAAGAAACTTGGAGCACCCAGAGGACACTAGAGTACTGCCTCATCTTCAAACCATTTTCATAATTTTTTTTTTTTTTTAAAGTAATCATCTCTGTGATCTCTTTATAGTAAACTAGGCACCACACCAGATAACTGTTTGAAGCTCAAGATAAACTGTTTAAATAAGTAGAATCAGGTCTGGTTCCTTCCCGGCTAAATGAAAATCTGCAATAATATGGATCTAATCCAATTAGGTGTAAATGCTCATACTGTACTTTCCCCCAAAGAGAGCTTTCCCTAAAAATAAACACAAGCAGAATGATAAGGAATATCGAGAATTAAAAAAGTGAATCATATCTATCTCAGGTTTTCATTATGTAACCTCCAGAACCGTTGTAGCTTTGTAACTTCCTGTCTATGTTGAATACTATGTATTTGTGATAATGTCATTATATAATAATAATAATAATAATAATAATAGTTATGGTTGCACGGTAGTGCAGTGGTTAGCACTGTGGCCTTGCACCTCCAGGGTGGAGGGTTTTGGATTCCTGCCTCGTGTCTGTGTCCATTTCTTCTCTGTGCTTGCTGGGTTTTCACTGAGTAATCCAGTTTCCTCCCATAGTTCAAAGACATTGGCATTCCCAAATTGCCTGTAGTGTGTGAATGAGTGTATGTGTGTACCCTGTGATGGATTGGCACGCTGTTCTGGGAGTACGCAACCTCTCCTGAGATAGGCTGCAGGACCCCCGCGACCCTGTTTGCAGGGAAAGCGGTATAGACAATGAGTGAGTCAGTGAGTGAGTTATTAACTTTACCACTACTGATATATTCATTTATTCTTTCATCATCTATCTTTATTCTGTACACGTGGGGTCACGTGGAGAACATGCACACAGACGCGAGGCTGGAGGCCAAGCCTTGACCCTGGAGGTTTCGAGGCCACAGTAGTGATGGGTCGTTCATGAACGATTCGTTCTTTTTGAACGAATCTTTAACGTTAAGAATGAGTAGTCTCGAAGAGTGATTTGTTCATTTTCCACTAGGCGCGCATGTGCAAATCATCGCAAAACCTCCGTAGGTTATGTACAGGAAACAGAAATGAGCGATCCTTTCTCAATGACTCTTCTACTCCGAGTCTTTCGTTCTTTTGTCACGTGACTCCCAAAGACGCTATGCGGAGCAATAGATTCAAAAGAACGAACGACTCAGACTGGAGGATATGAGCGAGGTGAGCTACTCATTCTGTTTATTATAATATGTCCTTAGCTGCATTGTAATACATTTATTACTGGAACTGTAGCCAAAATGTGTGTTTGTAGACATATTGGGGGTCTTTTTTTATTGAAAATGCAACATTTTAAAAAAAATTTCTGATCAAAAGAACGAAATGAACTAAATGAATTAAAAAAAGATTCGTTCATTTTGATAAACGAGATTCAAAGAAACTTCCCATCGCTAGGCCACAGTGCTAAGCACTAAGCAAGGTATTAATATTAGCAGCAGTACGAGCTTTTATTTTGAAGTGTTTCCCCCTCAGCTCGCAGGCGGAAGTAGCTGTGTTGTGGGCTGTTCACTGCACTGCACTTCAGTGGTCCTTCCGAAATGGCGGACGCGGATAGTTGGGGTGAGAAACACTCAGCGTGCCTGCTGCTTCTCCTCATTCTCAGTATCCAGAGCACATGTGCAGTCTGTGCATCAGCGTGTCGTTGTCTCGCCTAATGAACCGCTTTCTCCTTCTGCCCCAGATGCCGACAGTTTCGAGCCGGAAGAGCCCCTCAAGAAGGCGCCAGGGCATGACAAGTGGGAAGGCGAGGATGAGGATGAAGATGTCAAAGTTAGTAACTTGGCTTGTTGTCTGCCCGCTGACTCTCGTTGCTTTTATTATCGTGAATCAGCCTTAATGTGTCTATAGGATTCGCAAGCTAGCTATAAAACTGGAGGAGCAGGTTATTCCCCATCATCATAATCATCACCACCATCATCATCATCATCATCAGTGTCCACATGCTGATGGCGAGGAGGGGAGAGATGCTCTGAGTAATACTTACTGTGACAGTGAGGACTGAATAGGAAAGCATGCAAATACTCCCTTCATAAACCATATCTTAGTGTTGCAGAAACAGACATTATAGGAATAAGGCTTCTGAAATCAATTAACCTGATTTCTGGCACATGTCCAATCCCCTACACACTATGACCAAAAGTATACGGACACCCACCCCCTTGTGTGGTTCTTCTCTAAAGTTGTTGTTAATCTTACGGCTGCTCTCGTCGCGAGGTCGCCACAGAGGACCATCTGATCCGCACACACAACTTGGCACAGGTTTTACACCCGACTGCAATTCCTGACGCAAAAACCCTCTCGTTTTATCCCATCCACTGGCTGGGGTAGCGCTAGGATTTCCCTTCACTGCAACACATGTCCTAGCATGACAATGCCCTTGTGCATGAGGACAAGGTTTGTCAAAGTCGGAGTAGAAGAGCTCCATGTCATGCACATGAACCCGACCGAAAACTTTTGGGATGAACCAAAACCCTGACTGCACCCCAGACCTCATCACCTAGACATGAGTGCCTGACCTGACTAATGCTTTTGTGACTGATTGTTCACAAACCCCCAAAGCCACACGCCAACATCTACTGAGCTTCCCTGAAGATTTGGGTTATAACGGAAAGGAGGGGGTGGGGGGGGTTTATGTTGTCAACAAGCACATGATGGTGGTCAGGTGTTCACAAACCTATGGTCATATATTATATTCTCAGAAATGCTAACACACTGCGTTGAAAAAGGCGATTAATTCGATTTGTATTCCAACTCTATAAATATCAGGAATTTATACATATCTTGATTCAATATCATCATAATGATAATAATAATGGCAGCATGGTAACGTAGTGGGTTCAGTTCCCACCTCGGGTCTGTGTGTGTGAAGTTTGCATGTCCTCCCCATGCTTGGTGGGTTTCAACATGGGTGGGCAACATTTTAACCACCTCAAATGCAAATGTACGTAAATAAAAAAAAAAGAATAAACAAAAAAATCGATTCTGGAGTCAGCATGATTTGATTTTCCCTCATCTCTAAAAAAAAAAAAAATCAGGCAGACTCTGGAACCGAATGTATATTGATTTTAACTTAAATATACTGTAGCAATTTAATCCATTATTGTTGGTGTCTCCTGTAGATCCTAATTTGTCATTTATGGAAGGAATTTTCAGGCAGCACTTTGTGTGACCATTTTGTAAAGATAAACATAGGAGAGTCATTAGGACGGACATCTTTCTGGGTTTTCTTAACAAACTATTTTCTGAGACTAAAAAATGAGAGACTGGTGAGCTGGGACTCAAGAGCGCAAAATTGGCTATTTTTTGAAGGACGGATGTGTGGCATACTGTGTTTTCCCGGGTCAATCACAGTGACACTAGCCAATCATGGCTGTCTGTAAGCTTATGCATATGGAAGTGAGTAGATAATGTTTTCCTCTCAGTGTGTTATGCCAAAACAGACATTGCATGAATAGTGGTTTTAAAACGTTGTGGTCGTCTGACTTCAGAGGAAGCACGTATAGACCTTCTCCCTCCTTGGCTGGTAGCTATCGTGTGATCTGCAGGGGAAAAAAACACTTTGACATGTTCTTGAACAAATAAAGACTTGGTAATGTTGGCAAAATTCTGTCAAGCGTAATAAAACATACAGTATTGGTTGTTACTGTTAACAGGAAAAGATCAGGGTGTTATCTCCACTTCATGACAGGGTAGATCACACCAACTTTTAATTTTCCTATAATACCATATCTTGTCATGTTTTTCTGATTTACCCATCATACTGCTCTTATAAAGATATAGACTATGTGCTTATCTCGTTACTCATTCAGGATAACTGGGATGATGAGGAGGAGGAGGAAGAAAAGGTGACAGAAACAGAAACAGGTGAATTAAAGTACATTTTTACATCCTTTAAGCAAACCTTTTGCTTGTTTGTTTCAGTTAGCACATTTTGAATTCTTAGTTGCAGTGACAAAGCCATCAGAGAAGAAAAAACTTATTGATAAAATCAAAGAGAAGGAGAGTTTACAAAAGAAAAAACAGGAGGAACTTCAGAAGCAGGTGAGTGATTCATGGCATTGTGCATTTTTTTTATGTATTTAATATGTTCGTTAATAATGTGTTCCCTGACTACCACAGTGAATTACTGGACAAGAGCTACAGTACCATGCCTTTAATTATGCTGCTGTAGTGGACATGTGATAATACGGAAGAGAATGCGAACGCACATTGATTTGTCATTTTTATACTGTTGTGTTGTAAATTTCTGCTGTGGTGTTGGTGAGACAGAGACAGAACATTCATTATATTTAATTACATAAATTACAAACGGAATGATTTTTTTTACCTAACAGATCACAAATCTGGCTGAAATATAAAGGAGTGAAGGTAGTGTGCAAGCACAGTGCAGTGATAGTTAAACCAGTATTTAGTCATTGACTACAGACATGCAAGGACTCGTTCAAATTGTGGATTGACTCGAGTGCAAAAACAAAAATACCATGTAGATCAGTTGTTCTTTTCAACAGGTGTAAATTATACAATATATATATATCTTCATGACAAGTATTTACAGAGTCAGCCAAAAAAATTTGTACACACTTAAAATAGTCTGATATCATATTATCATCATAATATTACCATATATATCAATGTATAACTTGTAACAATACATTTAGTATTCAAAAATTTATACAAGTTTTTCTTTTCCTGATGTGCGTGTACATTTTTTGGCTGACTCTATATATTTATGAAGCATTTGGGTAGTCTTGACATAAAGTGGGCCCCTTATAATAGGATTATATTAAGATATATGTTCTTGTTTAGAGAAATAAATTTACTTGTATTAAATCTGGAACGCTAAATGGAAAATTGCTAAATTGCTCTTAATGAGAACTATGTTTGTGGCAGTTAGAGGAATCTAACGACAGCTCAGAATGCACCCCTGAGGACGAGTTAGCAGAAAAACTTAGAGTGAAGAAACTTCAGGAGGATTCAGATTTGGAGCTAGCCAAAGATGCTTTTGGTGAGTGCTGTTTTTTTTATTTTTATCTACATATTATATTATAAATGCATGTTTTATCTGCATGTTTTATCTGTTATTATTCTAAAGATGTCTAAATATGTTAATCCATGCATGACGTACTTTAAGGATGAGGTTTTTGTTGTTTCCGCCTGTTAGGCATAGTATCCAATAACGTAACCGGACTAGACGCCATGAGCCCTTCCTCCAAAGATGACTTTACAGAGTTTGAGCGGTTGCTGAAAGAGAAAATCTCTCTCTACGAGAAGTCGATACACTACTCCAGCTTTTTAGAGTCACTGTTCAGAGACCTGTGTCTATCATGTGAGTTTCATGTGGCTTTCATACAGCTTCATCATCTGTGTTTAGATAAATTCACATGTGTTTCTTTAGATCAAGCCTCAATGTTCTTTCACATGTTTCAGCTGTGACTTTTGTGACTTTTGTTTTAGTGGAAGTTGAAGACTTGAAGAAAATTAACAACTCCCTCACTGTGTTACTCAGTGAGAAGCAGAGGCAAGAAAAGGTACGGTGTCAGGTTTATAGTGCAATTAATAATTGATGACATTTAAAATTTAGTGGGGGTGTTAAGGTCAAACCGGGACTTGTGATTAAATTTTTTTTTTTTTTTTTTTAAAAAGCTTTTTGACATTTTAACATTTACGGGGGAAGACAGCAGTAGTGAACTAGTGAACAGCAGTAAAACCTTTGAATGGTGCAAACACCATTAAAGAAAAGAAGTCGAAGTGGCCCAGGGCACAACATTTACCTAGTGGAACGCCTGATCCTTGAATATAGACAGATTTAAATTACAGGGACTCGGCACAGAGTTATTGCCACATCCCCTGTACAGTTCTGACCGGCCATTTGCACATGTTTGGACTATTAAAGAAATTCCTGGGAGGCCAGCAGTTCAGATGTGAAGCAGGCAGTTTGATCATGGCTACAGTGTGCTGAGAAAACTTTCTACCTTAAAAGGTATCCCAGCACTAGTGAACCACGGGAATAAGTGCATTAGTGCAGCAGGGGATTATATAGAGAAGTAAAGGTAGATTTTACTCTTATACTGTAGATAGTTTTTTTACTTTCACTGTTATTCTGCACAGTGAGACTAATTCTGGTTTTAATTGAATGTCCATCTTATGGAAGACTGCCTATTTATTACACTTTATGACCACGCAGGTGCAAATATTAACAAATGTCATACACAAGTACAGTATGTGGCAAAATATACAGTTCTGAAATGGAAAGACATCATCGTCAAGTTTATTTCTATTGAAAGAAACTAACATACACACGTTATGTGGAATGTGTTCGAAATTTGAGTTTCATTCAGGATGGAATTTTTTCATTTCAAGGAGACGATTTGCTCCCGTGATGTTGACACAGTACACCACTAGAATGGCGAAATTTCATAACAATAGACAGCATAACTGCCGTCTTAGTAAATCTCTCTCGGAATTGCTCTGCCAGTTTTTTTTTTTTTTTAACTCGGTCCTCATTCACGACCATTTCCATATGATTGGAAATAAAACATCATTTTACCTACAACTTCCATTTCCAACTACAACTGCACACTCAACTTCCTTTTCACTACTGGGAACATGTGCGGCTGGAGCAATCCCCGTCGGCAAATGTGCGTTCATGATGTTCAATAGTTTCAGTACTGTATATTTTGGCGCATACCAAGTTTTTTTACATTTCATATTCACATTTTTTTAACGTATAATCGATATGTTAGTAGTGTGGATGTTTTAGTCTACATTTATTCTACAGTACATTATTCTACACTGTTCCTATAGCAAAAATTACGGAATTAGCAGAAAAGAAGTTAGCAGAAAAACTAAGAGGTTAGCCAGGACATCAAAACTATTTTGGCTGTAGGATGTTTATTATTTGTTCCCTAATTCTGTGGTGTTTTCCTCTCTTTGTCTATAATAAATTAGCAGCAAAATAAAGGAAAAAAGAAAAAGAAAGGTGGCTTACCAGGAGGTGGTTTAAAAGCGAAAATGAAAGATGACCTCGATGACTACGGCGAGTTTGATGGAGGTTACGCACAAGACTATGAGGATTTTATGTGACCCCTGATCCCTAACCCATCATATTCTTTGAGTGGCAAAACATACACCTCTACAGCGCATGACCTCTCCCTACAGCCAGATCCACGTCCAGAATCAAGCTAGAAAAACTGAATCACATCACATGTAACACACACTAGCCTAAGCTTAAGTGGTTTACTCTGACAAAGACTTAAGTGAAGCTTTTTTCTCTGGTTTATATTGACTGTAGGTCATTTTAGTGTTTGCTGTGGAAAAAAAACAAACAAAAAAAAGTCAGTCGGGTGACGTCCTTTATAAAAACTTGAAAGTCAAAAATGAAAACTGACTGACGTGAATCTCAAGCTTGACATGAACGTGTATAAAAGAGTTAACAGTATTACTGTTTAAAAGAGCTACTTGACATTAAAATAAATTTGACATTCTATGCAAATTTCAGAAAACAAATGTCTATATGTTATGTATTTTGATTACATTTCTGCTGTCCTTCAGTTGTGACAACTATAGACATTATTAGTCACTGCTATTGCTGAATAAGACTACATATAAAGTGATTGCCCTTACAAGCGGTAATGCTTTTCATCGAGGTTCCCTTAACATTCCCTTCCATTATTTAATTTACATGAACAACAGAATCAATACATAATAGCATTCAAAAATAACTTGCACTTTTCCTCTTAACTAACTAAACAAGATGAATAATCAGCAGCTACAGTACATTAACCTGGCTTTAAACCATCTCTGAGAAAACTCAAATCTATAATGAATCAAAATATATTTGTGCAGCTGTATTTCCTTGTCAATTAATCCATGTATTTGCTTATTTAATTATGTTAAGGTTTATGGTTTGATAATGCTAATTAATACAGTAGTTAAGGGAAGCTTAAAGCAAAGCATTACCCTAGAAGCAGTCATACGCCTATTAAAGTTGATTAAACATTTTCATTTTTCTATTTCCAGATGATCATGTATGAACCTTTGTTTAGATGCATTGAACGTGTCGAGTACCAAATCTGATAAAAGCTACCTGTAGGGACAAAGCAGTTTATGAATGCATTTCACTTGATTTAGAATTATAGAGCTTTATTTAGTCACACATTTAAAATATTGTGTTTTAGGGTGTGTGTTTGTGTTCTTTTTGTTTTCTATTGCAGCACTAATTTTGTGAACATGATATATTTGCAGTTTAACAAGTTCCTTCATGCAGTGTCACTAAACCATGCAGGCAGGCATTGTTACAAGAGGTTGTAAGAATACTACTATGGTTACTTTTGCAAATGAAGTGCATATAAGACGTCTTCTAATGGATCTTGAGAGTTTCCATTTTTAACTTAACAGATTTGCGTTATAAAAATGTAACGTCAGCAAAGCAAATGATTAAATTCTGCCGTGTTTTATAGAGATCTAATTTAATAAAAGTCTTCAAGAAGTACGGCGTTGTGCTCTCTTTGCTGTGTTTTGCAGGGAAGTCATTTGGGAATACAGTTCTTAGTTTTAAGACAAAATTTGTGAGGATTTATGTCAGTTTATTTCATTTTATGAACCGTCATATGGATTACATGTTGCAAAAGTCTTTCATTGTATGAAACACTGCATCCAAGATAAACCCTTAACAGTGGTCCCGGTGTTGAGGTCTGCAGTGGAGTTTTATTATGACCATACCATTCTCTCCTTATATAACCAGCTAATCTCATCTTTGCTAGTAGAGTGTGATTATCTTGACCTTGACAAAGGGGCTAGTCTTTCCACCCCCCAAGAACCAACGTTTCGAGAAAAAAAAAATGGTTCTAAGGTAGAAATGGTTTTTGAAAGGGGAAAAAAAAAACTGAAGAGAGACTGTAAAGATAAGACTTGGGGCAATTAACAGTAAACGTTTCTGTAGTATTGCTTCATTCATTGGCTGTTTAGGGGGTGGATGAGTGTGTCTGTAAGAGAGCACTTGGCCTTAGATGCAGGGATCTTTATATAAAAAAAGGAGTTGACTATTCAGGCCATTTCATGTCATCATGGGTTACAGAGCATCATGTTTTTTGATTGTGCTTTATGCTGTAACAACTGTGACGTCCAGTTCAGGGAGCACCAGATCTGGATCGCAGGTTCTCCAAGCCTTGCACTGTCCACCGTGCGAGCGCATCCATTGTTCACCTCGCAGAGCACTGAGGCTCCAGTGTAAAGGGGGTGTTACTACAGGCGTCTGCGGCTGCTGCCCTGCATGTGCAAAACAAGCCGGGGAGAGCTGCGGAGGGACTTGGGACTACCTGGGGAAGTGTGATGAAGGACTGGTGTGTGTGTACCAGGAAACTACTGAGAGCAATCCAGATGCAGAGCACAAGGGGATCTGCAAGTCAGGTAACAATTTGGGTCAGAGTTTCCCAATAGAGTAAAAAGAGACTCCTGGCAAACTGGCACAGTACTGGAAAATGTATTATTATCAGGCATGCTCAGATTTTGTGTTTCTGGGGCAGATAACGCTAGGTCTTTATTATTCCCACTTGAATTGCACATACAGCTTATAATTAAGCACTGTCTAGCCACTGTTTACCTGGATACGATGCTGGAAACTGGAAAAGAGTATAGTGGAGACCTTGAAGAATAGACTATATATATATATATATATATATATATATATATATATAAAACTCACCTAATTGTTTCTGTACAGTATGTAGAATTTTTTTGCCCTAATCTTGTGTGTCAATTCAGTACTTGAAATCCTTGAAAGAGACACGTGCCGTCCAGACTGCACATGGGAATTCTGTCAAGCAAACCCCAATGAAATCTGCTCAGCCAGGTGACTCATCACACAGTATACAGCATACTAGGATTATAGCTACTTTAAACTGTGACAATTATTGCTAAATTTAGTAGCTGTTTTACTGTCTACAAGCCAGTCAGAAGTATAATCCATCTACCTCTAATTTACCTAAACAGACTTATAATAAAGAGTCCTAATCCTAATTTTTTTGTACATAAACTAATCATCACATCTATACACACTCCCACTGTAATATATTCTGTGCATAAAAATATACTCATATTCAACTATCTTAATTATGAATTGTAAATGTAGGAAATTGTATTATCTGTAACAAGCATGCAGCCTGTTTGCTGTTACAGGTCTGTGTCAGTGGAAAAGCGTGAGTGTGGAGGTTTTTGTCAGCACACCACCTGCACCAGCTGTTTGGTTCTCAGTCACCCAGCATGTCCTCAGGCTTGCACTCGAACAGACCACGTCTGCCTGCATCGTTTTGGAAGGTGTGTGCACAGCCACCTGAAAGCACACAGCCAGGCAGTCTGCCACCAAAACCTGCAGGTAAATACAAGTAAACTGCATTTAAAGCACTTGGCATTTTGTAAACATGAAATCGACTAATGTGATGTACTAAACTTTCAACATTTTGTCCAACAGAGCAGCAGTGAGGGCTACTTCATGTGTTTGGCTCCTGCTTGCCCAAATGAAGCAGAGTAATTTGAGGAGGAGCTGCTCCAAAGTCATCTTAGCTTAAAATGTAGCATACTAAGGCAGCTATTTTTTATATGATTCTTAAAGAAATACTTTGATTTTAGATGGGATATATATATAAAAAAAAAGTGAAAATATTTTGATCCGTTAATTTTATTATTTTATTAATTTTATTTCTGTGTATTTGCATTCACAGTGCTGAGATGTTCGCATGCATATAATTCATAGTGATCAGACGTTTGCATACATATAATGCCACATAATGAACAATGAAATGAGAGGATTTCATTTCATATATATATATATATATATATATATATATATATGAAATCCTCTCATTTCATTGTTCATTGTTTCACTCTTGCCTTCTAGTGGGGCTGATAAGATCTGATAGTGTAGTGTTAAGGCACAATGTGACCTCAGAGAGAACAAGATGCCCCCCTGGGACAATCTCTCACACCTGGTGGGCTGTTACTGAATAACAGGGTATTTATGGAGCCATAATAAGGCATTGATCCACGGGCCAGAAAAAAAAAATTCTAGACACACAATAACAGTCTGTTCCTTTTGATGTCTGGTTTATATCACAATACACAAGAAAAGCAAATAGTTAATTCTGATAAACATGTCTGAGAAATGCAGATTTATGGGTTTATGAGGTGCAAAACAATTAAGACTGCTGCTCATACTGGCGAAGAAGGGAAGTGATCAAAGTCAATGAGCATTTTCTGCTCAGCATATAGATGAAAATATTTCAGAGAGGTAAAAAAAAAAGTTTTGTTTTGCTGTAAATTAACATTAGCAAGTTAGGAAAAAGTGCTGTTTTTTTTTTATGATTGTTCTTTTTAATCTTAGTCTAAAAAGATGATATACAACAGCTTTACTGTAACATGCTCCACCCTGCACTCATTCTTACAAGAACTGGATCCGGCTCCATCGCGGCCCTGACCAGGAAAAAGCCGTTACTGATGATGAATAAATAATTTTAACAATGAGAGCAGTCTTTACGTGCACCTGAACAATGCTGCATTATCAAAGATCAAAGCTTCATACACATTTTTATCAGCTACAGTACTATCACCACTACTGTGATATGAAGATTGCTGCTGTTTTTGACTGATAACAATGGATAAAATCAAAACCTGCAATGTGTCTGGTACAATAAAAGAGTTCAACAAAGACAATAATATCTTTTGTGCATGAAGATTTAAGAGACATGACAAAATCCAGAAAGACGTGTTTATTAGCTTAGGTATAAACTATTTTAGAGGTTTATTCACAGAAAAATAGGTCAATGGTCATAGATATACACTGCATATTTTAAAATCAAGTGACGATGACAAAGATATACAATATTGTATTTGTTGTAATTTTTGGTGCAATTGTAAAAAATAACGACTTGAATGTATATTACTTGTATGTATATACCTATAGGATTATTAATTTGTATCTTTATAATTTGTAAATCACCCTGCAAACAAATACACACAATTTTACTGTTCTTCTGTTAGTAATATTTAGGGAAGGTAAAATAAATAATTCAAACATTTCCCAAGTCAATAATATTGAGAATCCATTATTTAATATTTACTTTTAAAAAAATCTTAAGGACTATTATGAGGAGAAAACTCCCAACAGGTCACACAGTACACACTCACTGGCCACTTCAATAGGTACACCTTTGCTAACACTGGACTGGGTCCTGCCTTGCATATACGTGGTATAAAAATTCAACAATGTGCTGAAAACATTCCTTAGAGTTTTTGGTCTATATTGACCTAATAGCCTCATGCAATTGCTACATATTTGTCGGCTTCACATCCATGATCTCAAAGGTGATCTACTGGATTCAAATCTGGTGACTGTGGAGGCGAGTTGAGTACAGTGAACCCAATGGCATGTTCAAGAAACCAGTTTGTTCAGTAAGTTATCCTGTGTACTCAGGCAGACTGTGGGATTTAAACAATGTTTAAATGGTACTACATGTGTCCAGAAAATATCCCCCGCATCAATACAAGGATGGATCCATTCTCTCATGTTGTTTACTCTAAGTTGCACAGCAGAAATCAAGACTCATTAGACCAGGCAATGTGTTTCTAATTTTTTTTTTGTACAATTTTGAAACAATACTGCTTCAGGGTTCAATGTGTAATGCATTCAGAGACGTTCATCCACGTTTCTCGGTTGTAATGAGATGTTATTTGAGTTACTGTTGTCTTTCTATCAGCTCAAACCAGTCTGGCCACTCTTCTCTGACCTGGCATCAACAAGGCATTTTTACCCACTGCTGTTCACTGGATATTTTCTCTTTTCAGACCATCCTCTAAAAACCCTAGAGATGGTGTAAAAGTCCCGGGTAGATCAGCAACAACCATGACACGCTCATAGTCACTTAAATCACCTTTCGTTCCTATCCTGATTATTGGTGTGACTTCAGCAGATCATCTTGACCATGTCTACTTGTATGGGTATAGATTGCCATGCTGTTGGCTATTAGACATTTGTGTTACAAACAGTTTTACCTAATGAAGTGGCTAGTAAGTGTAAAAGACATGTTCAGAATCCAAAATCAAATCATTTTGTGATATGGATCAAACAGTTCTAGTGGAACGTAAGAAGTGCTACATTAAATTAAAAACTCTGTCCTACAATCAGTAAAATGATCATTGTGGTCAACTAATGGTTCCCTTTAATTAAGTAAGCAGCTATTGACCTCGCCCAAGCACATTCCTCTAAAGACAGGTAGCGACAGGACAGCATATGTCCCTCATAATTTGGTTGTACAGCTCATGTACAGTAATTATCCTCTTAGTATACAAAAATATGTTGTTACGACAAGCTACATGCCACAGTGTTTAAAAAATTATTATTATTATTCACACAGTTCAGACAAGGCCTCTCTCCCCACACACTGGTTCTCAAACATAAAATGTTACACTACAGTATGTGTTGACTTAAAAAGTAAGTAACAAAGGCATATTAAAATGTGGTCAAATTACATGTGCTTGCTGTACAAGTACACACTGATGGATGGATGGATAAAATGTTCAGAGTTTCCTGAGCATTATGGTAACTGTAAGTCTTCAACTAAATTCTTTAGTGAACTAAAGAAAAAGGCACTTTGGAAACGAGGCAAATGTAATGAACAGTTGGATCACCGAAATATTCGATGCCAAAATGCCTGGAAACTAGTAGAATTGAAGGCACCAATGAATATGAGGAGTAGAAGGTAGAGACCCATCATAATGGCAAAATGGTGTCTGACCAGCCACGATGTCCCTTGAGCATGTCTACGAAAAAAAAAAAAAGAGAACAGAAAATCAATTAAACAAATAAAAATGGAGACTTTTTATACAGTATATTTCTGCCATATATTCTTTTAAATAACACAGAAAATTTAAATGAAGGTTTGTATAAAAGTGCTTTAAGGTAAATCAAATAAAATTATTTCATAAATATTAATACATTTAAATCTTCTTTGTCTGCAAGTTTACTGACTATCAAAATTACAGATTCATGATTTAAAAAAAGAATAAAAGTATTTCTAAATACACACACACCACTTTCAACATCTGACATCCTCACAGCTGCTATTCTGACTATACTTCTGTAAATATAATCCTGTATTCTGTGAATATTCTCTAACAATGCAGACTTCTGTGGCGTTTCAATTAGTGGTGCAACGAATCACAAAAATCACAATTCAAATCACAGTACAGTTTTTGAGTCACGGTTCGGATCATTTTTCAAATTAGCAACAAAAGGGGAGGAGACTAATTTAATTTGCTTTCTATTTATTACAAGAACGTTACAGCAAGGAACCTACTGTTTTAAGAAAAATGAAATTAAGAAATAACCAGCTGAATAAATAATATTTTAAAATTAAATATTCATTACTCAGGTGTTAAAGCGCAGCATGTAAAAAACAACCTGAGACCTGAAAACAGACCAAATCTTATAATGACAAATTCTTTTTTTTTTTTTTTAAATGAGGATGTCTACATTTTCTGAAGAAAAGAGTAGACCTCTTAGCAGTCACTGCGTCATCTGCTCAATAGGGTTTGTGACTGTTTTGAGGGGCTTGAGCAGCTGGAGGACCTGGTGCTGGAGCTGGTGACTGGGATATTGCTAATGCATTGTGGCTCTTTAAATTCCATCATGCTACTGCTTCTATCAGTTCCTGCGCTAGATATGTGCTTGTGAGACTCTCATCGATGGGGCGTGTCTGTAGCACCGGACTTCACATCTCCCACTCCACCGTGATGTAGTGAGCAGTCACAGTTACGTAGCTTTCTGTAGACCTTGATGTCCACCCGTCTGTGGTGATCGCAATAGAGAATGCACCTAAAAGGTCAGTGATAATCTTTTTTCCTGTTTGTAATGTTCAGACATGATATTCATGTTGAAGTGGATGCATGAGGGTATTTCTTAGTGTGGCTCAAGCACTTTCAACATGTTTTCAAATCCTTTGTTTTCCACAACAGAGTATGGCCTAATGGAAATCGATTTAGGCAGCTCTGATTCTGGAGCAAAGGGCTGCTTAAATGCAGTGGTGAGCAGCTGTTGCTGCGGTTGTTGCGCTTTGCATCCTGACGGCACACTAGGGATGTGATTTCGCTTCAGATACGTGGCAATGCTCGATGTATTGCCGCTTTCATGCGGCTTTCTCGTCCCACAGTGCCTACACACTGTAACCATTTTGTCCACCACCCTTCTTCCGTCAACATTATATTTTACAGGGAAGCCAAAATGCTCCCATAAAGTACTTGCGATCTGAGTGACGCGGGAGGCTTTTCGAGTTCTTCTGCTCCACCGCTAGCCATTGCTGTTGACTGATTAACATGCCCTGTTCACATGAACACTACTGCTCTTTGTAATTAATCACTTAAAAAGCAATCTTGGCAAAATAATGTCACTCTGCGATCTTTAAAAATTCAGGATTAATTAAAAAAAAATTAGCAATTAATCCATGGGTCACATGCATGCCAAACCGTGGGTCGTGATCCGCACGGATCAACTGTGATCCGTTGCACCCCTATTTTCTATTAGTATAAATTCCCAACATTCTGCAATCATATTGTAGAGTAAAAATGTCTCACCTGGTTCTGTAACGTTTCTGAGAGTAAACCAGCAGGTACTTTACTCTCAGCAGCTCATTGTTGGTGACCACAAAGTATTTCTCTGGCACGTCTCCCCCCTCGCTGTTCTTTGCCCTCAAACGCTTGCGGTCAAGGCTCTCAGAGTCTAAAATATTTTAGCAGATCTTATTACCAATCATTTTGTCTTAAAGAAAAAATGTAAAAGCCATGCACAAGCATTCACAAGCCAAAGTGAAGTGCAGCAATTACATTAGGAATTTGCATTACCTTTTTTCTTTACCTGACACTTCACATCTGGATGATCAATAATCTCACACAATGCAATACAGCTTAGTACTGGCCCAAGGACACTGTCACACCATCCATTTCCATGGGGACTATAGAGAAAAGCTATACTAAGGTCACTGGTCAAGTAAGTACCTTCCCCAAACAGTGACGTCTGAAAAGGAAAAGACAGCAAAGACAGCATTACTAGTGGTTTGCATACCTGTTAGGGTGACTGAGGTGCCAGAATTAAAACAGTGAGTCTATTTTTTATGCCCCAAGTCAGCATAAAGTCTACAAAAAGATTTTATGGAAAATGTCTGGTAATATCGTCACATTTTTCATTTGGCACATTTATTAATTTTCCATTCGCTGGTTTGCTAAATATAATGTAGAATTATGTGTACTGACTGCCACACTACTATAAACATGCAACATTTGCAAACTTGTGAATTGTAACCAATCCCAGAGTATGTACCCTTAAAGTAAGATTAGCTTTTGCTCTGTTTATATACATTTTGCTCTAATTTATACATTAAAAAACATGCACCATCAGAGGATAAATTCATATTTCCCTCTTTAACAGTTAATTAAATATCCATTCATTAAGATTATGGATCTTCAAGTATTAAACAAATAATTAATTAATATCATCTAATAGTAAATATTTTAGGTTAGACTAAATGTATGCAGACTTCAGGTCTTTTTTTTTGGAAAACTTGAAATATATTTAATTTAGAGTTAACTATAACCAACTATTACCGCCTCATCTGCTGCTTTTATTGCAGTATGTCTGCAATATTGGTGTACTTCGGAGTACTAAATTTGTGAGCTCCTTTTCAAAATGTATGACGACTGGAAAAAGATAAATTTTTATTACAATCTTACTTGGTATTTCAAACTTACAATCTGGCATTTCTAATTTATCCTTACCTGCACCCCTAGCACAAAGTCCCACGGTTTAAATACCTCTGAGATTTATATATTACAGACCCTCACCTTATTCAGATGACAATGTAGACCATTATGAATAATGGAATGGAAGTTCTCCAGTCGACTGCCATGGAATGCATAGATAATATCTCGTCCTGCTCGTGTCTTCTCAAACTTTGAATTCATCTGTTCACAGTACTCCAACTCAAAAAGGAAGTCTGGCACAGGGGAGGAGACCCCTGCATTTTGTGTCAGTTGGCTGAGTCTGGCCCACTTACATTGTAAAATAATAATAATAAAAAAAGTTAATCATCACTTTTTTAATTAAACATGATTATTTAAATAATAATAATAAAATAATAATAATGACACACTATAGGTGACCTTCAACTAATATCTACAGTAAATCCAACTTCACACCTCTTCTTTTTGGATGGTCTTTATAGCAAAGCTCTTGGAAGAGAGAACCCAATGTACCAGTGCCAGATGATGATCTCCATCTCCTGATCCTAGTCGGACCAGGTCTCTTATACTTGGCAAGCTGCTCACATCTTTCTGCTGTAAGAGACATAAGATATTTTCTCATTCAGTTCAGTATCTTGGGCTGGCTTGAGCTGGATCAATGAGTTAAATGATGTGATTCTAAAGTAATTAATTCTGTAGAATGTATACTGTGTACTTCATCTTGTTTCAATGAACCAGAATCTCAGATATAGAACTCTGTATAAAAATAACAAGATGCAATCTCTTACCAGCTCTTCAAAATCCTTTATTTCTCCCCTTAGATATCGAGGTGGGAATGGTCTTAGGACAGAGTCACGCTTGTAGTTCTGCACAGCAGCCACAAAAAGACTGCAGCGCAAATCTGCAGCAACGGGATCAAGATGGAGATGTGAGCGCACCAGCTCTCTGACGGTGGCTGGTGCTAGAGGTGGCTGCATTCCCAACACTGGAAAACAAGCACAAAATATCAAGAATAACAATCTGTGCACAAAAAAAAAAAGTTAGGAAAAAAGTTAAAAATTAATAAAAATAACGGCCTTTAATTGGCCAATCTCCCAATCCATGATTTGTTTTGTAAATATGCATATACATTTATATTTCTTATGAAAAGACATGAACCTGAAAAAGATTATTATTTTAAAATTATAAAAGATATTGCAACATCAATTGGGTATGGTCCGCTGTGGCAACCCCTTGCATCTGAGAGATCAACAACAACAACGGACACTACAGATTTTTTGCGGGAAAAAAAGCCTTAATTTTGCATGGAATGCTTTAATTTAAGCAACAATTTTTACAGGTCATATGCTTTTAGAAGCTTACAACATTTTTACTCTTAATACTCAAATAACTGTGAATAATTATTCAGAAATTATTATTATTTGAAGCAAGACAGTTTAATGTTAAAAATGGCTATTTTTGGAGCAGATATAAAGTTCTCTCTCCAAAACAGCTGAGGTTAGCAACTTAAAATTTTTAAAGAAGGATGCAAGATTGGTCACTTCCATGTTGCATAAACTTCAGAAAAAAAGACAATAAAAGTTTGACCTCCCGAATATGATTTCATTTCTTTTTTTTTTCTTAGAACTACCTGACAGCATACAAAAATATTTACACAAAGTTATTAACCACTTTTCAGCATAAGCTTAAGGCATCATCACGGCTGATGATGATAACATAACAGTCATTACATCAATGTGCTGATGTCATAGTGCTTGGGCCCTAAAAAAAAACATTAATTCATCTTCTATACTGCTTTATCGATATTTTGTAGGGGTAGTTAGTTCGCCTGTTTGGCTCTTGTTATGGAGCGACAAATGACTTGTTAGCGATTAGCAATATTTTGCAAGTTTGTTTACTTCACTCCGCAAAGTTAGTTTATCCAAGGAAAGCTAGGTTTAAAAAAATATTAATTCATCTTCTATACTGCTTTATCCTATACAGTATCGAAGGGGGGGCCTGGAGCCTATCCCAGAACGTTGGGTGCCAATCCATTGCAGGACACACACACTCATTCACACACTATGAGCAATTTGGGACTTCCAGTTAGCCTAACATGCATGTCTCTTTGGACTGGAGGAAACCGGTCTACCATGAGAAAACTCACTAAAACTGGGAGGACATGCAAACTCCACATACACAGACCTGAGGTGGGAATCGATCTCTCAATCGACCCTGAAGGTGCGAGGCCACAGTGCTAACCACTACACCACACAAAACAATTATATGCATATCATAAAACATGGACTGTTAAATAAATTTTAAATAAGTTTACAGGACTTCCTCCAGGTTACTAATCAGAGCTTTTTTTGTACAAATAAAAATCTAATTGAAAAATGAAACTTTAAGTGGTCATCATGACATGCCAAGTGCTTTGTGTTATTTTAAATCTGCCTTAAATTTTGTTAAGCAAATAAGCTCAGGTGCGAAATGTATTCTATTGTTTCCTGGTACTGCCAAACCTCAGAACATTTTACTTGAACTTTTTTAGGCATATTCACACTTTTACCTGGGTCAGAGAGATGGAGAGAAATTAATGCCTGCTCTACAGCTGTATTTTCCTTAGCCAATTACTTTTAATGTGTTCTACACTCCCAGATATACTTCAACTGCGTTTTCCTCTGTAGCTCTAGTGACAAAGTCCCTCCACACAACAAGCATTTCTAAATTATATCTTAAAACTAGTTTATTCAGCCAGGGTTTTTAGTCTTTCTAAGGTGGAATAAGATATCCGTTTTGTCCTATCAGTCTTAGTGTTTTTAAGAGATGGTTAGACTATTCATGAGCTGAACTTTGGGGGAAATTTCGTCTATGTTGTAAAACCAAACCTGTGGTAAACATAGTTTTTGTTTGACCATGGTTTTTGGTTTGAATGTGGTGACTCTGCAGGTTTCTACATGCTGTATGCTAGCACTTTGGGAAAAACATTACAGAAGCTAGCTAGCTAGCCAGAAAGGTAAAGTTAGTGAGTTTGGAGAGCTAGTCCAAGATAAATAACCTAATGTTAACATGGCATAGATTAGCCTAAACACACACACACACCACAAAAGATATTTTGTAGGGGTTGTTAGTTTGCCTGTTTGGCTCTTGTTACGGAGCGACGAGTGAGTTATTAGCGATTAGCAATATTTTGTTTGTTTACCTCACTCCACGAAGTTAGTTTATCCAAGGAAAGCTAGGTTAGCATTATATTTTATAACGTAGGCTACATTAGTAACTAGCTTGCAAAAGTGCTTTTTGTCGTTTTGAAGTCGTTTTCTGACAAACGTTGTAAATATTCAGGCTAGTTAAGGAACGTACCCAAGCTAATGCTACTCACCTGGCTAAAGGGAACTCTACAGCTCAGCCGACTGTGTCATCAGAATAAAGCTATAGTGCTGTGTGTGTCCTGTCCCGGTGCTGTTTCTCCTGTTTAACGCTACGTATAATCCTGTAATAGCAGTGTCAACCACACACAAATAACACGATCCCTGTATTAATGATATAGTGTCAGTTTTCAGGATTGGCGAGGATAGAAAATGGAGAGCATGGCCTAGCAACGCGCAGTGTCTCTCGCCTGTGTTGTCTGCTCTCAGGCCACATCAGTGTTATTTCTGCTTAATCTGCCTCGGTGCGTTTAAGTAACTGCTGGCGCACAGTATAACATTTACAAAAACTTTATGTGAGATACAAGCTGAAATCCTATAGTAAGATTTAACTTATCACTTGTGGGGGAAAATAAACGTTCCATGTAATATCACCTGAGATTTTAGCCGCATTGGTTTAAATGTTCATGTATCTTTGATGAGGGATCATCTGCTTGCATCCTGCTTTCAGTTAAAAAAAAATTAAGTGCTGCTTTCTCTTGACTTCTGCTTTGATATATATATTTTTTTAACGAAATTCAATGTACTGTTTAATGTCTTTAGTGATTTTACAGTTGTTTGCTGAAAATCTATCTTAATGTGACACCATCTTTTATCTGCTAGCAGAGCACTTTTTGGCAAAAGAAACAAAACAAAGCATGACCTGTTTGTTATTCACTCACTCATCATCTATACCGCTTTATCCAGCATACATTGTCGCAGGGGCGCTGCACGAGGCAGAGTGGACCACCACCTGGACGGGGTGCCAATCCATCGCAGGGCACACACACACTATGGGCAATTTCGGAATTCCAATTACTGTAACTTAATATGCATGTCCCTTTAGACTGTGGGAGGAAACTGGATTACTCGGAGTAACCCTCGACCCTGATAATGCAAGGCCACCGTGCTAACCACTAAGCCCTGTTAAAATATCATGACAATCATACTGTAATATTTACAAACAATCATGCATATACTGTGCAACCATGCAGTTTCTAAACAGGAGAAGTCAAAAGTAGTGGACAGCAAAACAATATGTGAGATTCCCCAGACTGTTGCCAAAAAGTCTGAAGTGACACAATGATACATATATTTTTTGGCCAAGGTTGAATGGCCTTCACAGTGCCCTAATATGATTAAAAGCAAATATGTATAAGACTAATCTGCTCTGCACATACTTTTATATAATATGTACAGTCTCCTTTGAAAGTATTGGAACAGCAAGGCCAGTTCTTGTGCTTCTTTATACACCAAAGTCATTTGGGCTTGAGGTCAATTCATGAATGTGAGAAGATTGTAATTTTGTCAGAAAAAAAATTAATTTTCTGATTTCTTTTTCATCTAAGTAGGTTAAACCCACTCAAGTGATCTAAAATATTGGAAAATGTTACTGATAGGCTTTTCTTGCTGGTCAGATCTGTTTTTAAAAAAATGATCAGCTCTAAAAGGTTTCCCCTGGTCTGAGCCCTGGGATTTTTTGTTAAAAAAGCGAAACCAAATAAAGATCAGAAAGATGTCTATGCAAGCCATTTTGATTCAGATAGAAGTGAAATCAATCAGAGCCACAGCACAAGATTGGACATAGCCAATACAACATTTTAGAATTTAAAAAAAAAAAAATAAAGAAACCACCACCAGACACCAAACAGGTCTGAAAACTACAGCAGCTGATGAAAGAAACATTGCCAAAGCTGTAAAGAAAACCTCAGAAATCTCAGACTTGTGGGGATAAATTATTCAGACCATACCACCAAATGCAAACCACTCATCAGCAGCAAGAATCTGACAGCCAGAATTTTGTAGTGAAATACAGAGATGATCCATAAAAGTTCTTGAACCAAGATTAACCGCTACCAAAGTGATGGACAAGTGAGGGGTGTGGAGAAAGAAATGTTCTGCTCATGATACAAAACATACAAGCTCAGAGGTCAAGCAAGGGCTTGCATGGCTGCTTCTGGAATGGCTTTCACTAGTTTTTATTGATGAAGTAAGACAAGATGGTTACAAAACTGGAAAAGCATTACAAAATAAGAAAGCAACAACTTGTGTCAGTGAGTGTTTTTGCTTTAATTTAAGACTTCTTTAATATCTGTTACAATATGTTTCCTCACCTGAAATTGACTGGTCTGAAGCCAGCTGTGCCACATCTTAAGTTTGACATCTAGATGTAAATATCTGGAAATGTAAGATGGCATATATCTCATCTATTATCCCATATTCATCTTTTGATATCACACCCAAGTGTCTTCTGTGTAAAACAAAAAACATAAAACAAACTGGCCTTGCCATTCCAATCATTTTAAGGTGCATGGGTCAATTGTTAAAAGCGCTATACAAATAAAATTGAATTGAATTGAACTGAATATTAGACTCAAGGTACCATCAAAGTAGAAAGTTTTCACAGTATGCTAGAGCTGGACATTATTGGACTTCTTGCTTCCACCACTTGTATTACTGCAGCTAAGAGTCTCATCAACCTACTGTGTTTGAGTTCTTTTATAATCGGGTTTAGCACCTTCGTTAGGCAGAAATGTCATCACACGTCCAGGTTTGATGTGTCCTCCCATAATGCTTCATGTACCAGTATAACCAATACTTGCCTGTGACAATATAACTGCAAACATTGGGTGTAGGTTTTTTTAAAACTATATACAATATAATACTTAATAGAAAAACCCAATATATTAATTAAAATTTAGTTTGTGTATTATGTGTTTAATGTTTGATGATTTTTTTAAATTCACTTAAAAATTGTACCTGTGATTTTCTGTAATCTGCTGTTGCACTGAAATTTCTCTAAAGTGACACCGTTATATTGTGCATTCTGTTCTGCAAGGTGTATTCTGATAGATTTGCTAAGCAGCATGTGATTTGTCTCAGAGATTATACATAATGGAATGTGCCATTATGAGAGCATATCTGATGCAATGAAATCATGTTCATGTTCAAGTATATATTATATTATATATATTATAAAAAAAATCATGTTCAAGTATATATTATATATATTATATACTCAGCAAAAAAAGTAACGCCCCTTTTTCAGGACTGTGTATTTCAACAATAATGTTGTAAAAATCCAAATAACTTTACAGATCTTCATTGTA
>JAOVVA010000010.1:12589778-12605716 GCA_028565275.1 Leiocassis micropogon
GGATGCTGACTTCATTTCCCAGCAGGACTTGGCACCTGCCCACACTGCCAAAAGCACCAAAACCTGGTTCAATGACCGTGGGATTGCTGTGCTTGATTGGCCAGCAAACTCACCTGACCTGAACCCCATAGAGAATCTATGGTGCATTGCCAAGAGAAAGATGAGAGACATGAGACCAAACAATGCAGAAGAGCTGAAGGCCGCTTTTGAAGCATCCTGGTCTTCCATAACACCTTAGCAGTGCCACAGGCTAATAGCTTCCAGGCCACGCCGCATTGAGGCAGTAATTTCTGAAAAAGGAGCCCAAACCAAGTACTGAGTACATATGCAAACGTATACTTTTCAGAGGTCCGATATGTTCTATGTACAATCCTTGTTTTATTGATTGCATGTAATAATCTAATTTTCTGAGCTTGTGGATTCTGGGTTTTCATGAGCTGTAAGCCATAATCATCTCAATTATGACAAATCACGGCTTGAACTATCTTGCTCTGCATGTAATGAGTCCATCTCATATATTAGTTTCACCTTTTAAGTTGCATTACTGAGATAAATTAACTTTTGCACAATATTCAAATTTTTCAAGTTTCACCTGTATATCTTTCCCAGATAATAATTTTGTAAGCAGCAGCTGTTTTGGACCTAAAACAAAGGAAATGAAGAACAACACTGGAATTTGCTCTTTAAATGTAAAATGATCATTTGCATATGTAACCCAGGAATCAGCTTTAAGTTTCGACAATGTCCAGTAATTTTAATATAGGTGAAAATCAATGTTATGAAGATAAAGGTAAAAATAATGTTTAAATGTTCTTGGGTAGAAGTCAAACACAGGACACAAGTAATAGATACAAAAACACTGAGAAAACATTTAGGACAGATACATTTGGCTGTTTGTATTTCCTGTCTATGTATGGAAAAAAAGATTCCACTTTACTCTGTTCTACTGCAAATATTACAAATTAAGACAACAATATATCCTGCATAACCAAACTATATCGGTTATTATCGATATAATGTCACAAATTTTAGCCTTTCTCTTTTGTATTTCAGGACTGACAGCTCTTTCAACTTCATGGCATTTTTCTTCGTATTCATGGCTCAGGTTGTGATCAGTATTATCCAGACAGTAGGCATCCCAGGTTGGGGAGTCTGGTAAGGGCGTTGGAAATGGAGTTTGCAGAAAATTTCTAATTGTGGGAGCTGTGCATATTTATATATTTGTATATTTGTTGATACAGCTAGCAGCATGAGTAAGATAATTCTCATTCACATTCTAATGTGTTCCTTTCTCTCTTCATTACAGTGGGTGGCTGGCCACCATCACATTCTTTAGCACTAATATCGGCTCTGCTGTGGTCATGCTGATTCCCACTATTATGTTCACAGCTGTCGCTGTACTGTCTTTCATCGCCCTCACCAAGGTACCTCAGTCCCAGTCTGATACTGATAACAGTTTCTTTGTCCATCACTTCCTTATTTGCAATACCCACTCTCAATGATAAAGGCTTTGGGCAACTGTTCTGATGATTTTAAATTCAAATCTTAACACTGCCAACCTACGACGGTTGGGTCCTTGATCAAGGCCCATAACCATAAACCGCTCAACTGTAAAATGTATAAAAGCCAAGTATAAATATATTTGAGATGATGTTTATTGTCAAATAAAACAATTTTATTTATTGTATAGAAACAGCAACAGAACTTAATTGCTGTTTGTTTACAGGTCCATAACTTCTACCGTGGCAGCGGAGGGAGCATGAGCAAGGCTCAGGAGGAATGGACAACAGGTGCTTGGAAAAACCCTCATGTACAACAAGCAGCCCAGCAGGCAGCTATGGGTGCAGCCCAGGGGGCAATGCAGGGCCAACAGTACTCTGCCCCTCCCACCTACAACTATGATGAACCCATGTAATGTGTATTTAGTAGAAAACTTTTATGAGTGTTAGGCCTGTTTTATACTTGACAAGTGACTATGCGTATGTGTGCAGACCTAGCTGCAATGTGAACAAACAACATTTACATCACATCAGATGGCCTGCCTAATCAGGTGTCCATGTTGTATACAAAACAGGCTTTTTTTCCTGTAGTAGGGTAACTGATGTGTTTTAATGTACAAAACTCTCTAGAATAGTATCTATGTGTGCTATTTGGGACACCACTCTAGTTTGTCCAGTCTGTGGCAGAAATTATGTCACATTGCACTATACTGCCTACACTATTTACATTGGGCACTGAACACCTACCTGCATCAACAAACACTGCAACACATGCACACAAATATGCACAATCAACACCCCAGATTAAGGTTGGATATGGGTGAATGCAATTTTCCATAAGCATGTGCATAGTTAAAAGCAAGTATAAACCTGGCCTTACAAACATATTATGGAGGGGAAGGGGGCTAACACAGAGAATAATAATTAGAGCAAATAACTGACCATTTTAAACAACAAAACAATAATACGTAAAAATGGTCTCAATTGTTGTGTATGGTAGTATGAAATATCGTTTTTGTTTTTGAAGCTAAGCTTTCTCAACTCTTATCCCAGAGGCCGACTGCCCTGCAG
Organism: Leiocassis micropogon; assembly: GCA_028565275.1. NCBI lineage: Eukaryota > Metazoa > Chordata > Actinopteri > Siluriformes > Bagridae > Leiocassis > Leiocassis micropogon. The sequence goes on from JAOVVA010000010.1 coordinate 12,592,349, forward strand.
TTTCATGTTCCTCTTTCCTAGCACTCAGGAGCTAATCATAAAGCCTCCTGTGAGTTAAATCAAGGGATTGGGAGCAGGGAAACCTGATAGTGGGACGAGGCAAGAGTTGAGATTTTCTTTTTTGGACCCCAACAGTAACACATTATGTCTTTGTGGTATCAAGGCATTTGTAATGGCTGTATTCTATTTCTGCCTAGAGTATATCTTAATTGATTATGCATTCTATTGTGTTCCTTTAGTATTAGAGCCCTTGATGAGCCATCTGTATATTTGTATTTCTATATGGTTATTTAACGTTAAAACAACTAAAGGCTGACCCTGGGAGTAATCATTGTAAATCAGTTAAAAAGATTTATGTGAAATAACTTAATAATAAATGCAGCAACTGAGATAGTTCCTTTTTGCATTTCAGTTGCTGAGCCACTCTTTATCCATCCTCACACTTTGCCTTTTCCTAGGTCTTAACACTTTGTCTTGCTTTATAATTACCTCATTCTAGTTTGTCTGCTAGGACACAAATAGCCATACACTTATACACTTACGTTTGATTGATTGGTTTTGTAACAGTATAGGTTGAAGAAATGTGTACCTCAAACAGAATTCAAATTTTTTTGCTTTCTGTTAAAAGGTCAACCTGAGGAAACCCTTGATGATTATTACTTCAGAGCTGCATTTCCAAAAACATGATGGCTATACAGCGGTCATTAGTTAATGGCTTAGAAGAACTGAAGTGTACCCTAAAACTGCTGGACTTCAGTGCCTGCACCAACAATCATTGAGCCATGAAATACTGATTTATTGTAAATCACGTCTGGCCTAGTCTGATTTAATGTTGTCTTTGCCATTATTGCAGTGAAGTATTGTCCTGCAAATTTGTGAGTAAATCTTTCTGTGCATTTTGGTGAAGACATACAGTATGCTGACATATTTTGTTGAGATGATTATTTGGGTAAAGCAGGGGTTAAATGCCTGCAGGTAAAGCACACTAGTCTTTGTTTGAATAATACATGAATAATTACCAGTGTGAATTCATTTAAACTCAGACTTTTGTTATTTCCTAATAGGAAAATGGATTTTAACATAGTACTTAATTTTGTGTAGATATTTGCTGTAATACAGTGACTAGTACTTGTTGTGAATTTGCATATTACATGGTTTTGAATATACTGTATGTAAATTCCTCAATCTTAGTCACCCTAGTAAGGCTGGTATATTTCAATACATGTAATTTGTTTTGATGTAACTTGAACTCATCTATAGTCTGAATAAGTTAGTGAGATGTGGATAGATTTTAATCTAAATAACTCAACAATCCTCATATACCTGTATACATAAGTATCCTTAAATCTAACCAACATAAGAACATAAATAAGTAAATAGTTCGAGATTACAACATACATGTACAGTTTATGAAATATGTAATCACAGTGTCTTAAACAAGGCTTGTACAATAGCATCTCATCCCAAGAACTGTAAAATGGTCCAAGTGTTTAGGTGTTTAGGTTTATGTATATATTAATGTGTATGGTTGCAGTTCTATAACTTGACTTTGGTTTTCAATTATTATTATCATTTAGCAAGTGGATGATGCTTTAATGTTAAACGTATCCTGGCTGTTTTACAGGTATTGTCATGGGAATTAGTTAATGACCATGTAGTTTAAGGCTTTAGACATAGTGTTGGAAGAAGTTGCCAGTTTTCTTGAGTGCCCATGAAATGGGTACTAGATCAGCATAAAGTGTATACTACTCCCTAGAGCGATTTTAATTCCCTGCTGTTGTCCACAACTTTCTACTGCCCTAAAATGCTGACTTTACATTTAAATTCCAATTTGGTATATTTAGAGCAAAGTTTTCCTAGATACTGTAAAAAATATAGAGTGTAAAGAGTAATGTGATAATATTATATCGAGATTAAAGTTTATGTCAGATGCACCAGCAGTAGGAATGGCCAGTGTCTATCGCCATCACACCCATTATGCTCTTAATGCATATAGTAACCCTATTAAATGTCGAAAAGGTTTTGTTTATAGTGTAAAGTGAATGAGTGGTGATTGATAATAGAACTAAAAAGGTAGTTGTCTACATATGGTGTGTCATGTGGTGCTTGGTAAATCTGTGAACCTAATCAAACCTTGTGCCATGTGTAGATAGATGTTATTTGTGTGGTTTATGTCGATGTTACTGTCCACCCCAACACGGAATGTATTGTTCACTTCAGGGAAAGAGGCACATATAAAGTCCACATTAGGGGTTTTCTTTTTCTCTCTTTTTAATTTAAATTTAAATTTTTGTGCTTTATGTTGACAATAAACATTCCTTTCTGATATAAATTTTGGGTTAGTAATGAGTTCATTGCGGAAAAGGTATTTTGAATATATTACAGGGTAACTAAAGAACCAAATTGTTTTTTTAAGAGTCAGATTTTTTAAATCATTTTTTAAATTAATTTTGTTATATTTTGTGTTTCCTTCATGGCTAGTAAACAGATATGGTTACATTTTGTGTCTGGGAGAATTTTCATAATGTCATAGATCTATAATTGCATGTTTCTCCAGCAGAGGGCAGAAGGAGTCTTGGTATTGAAAAAAAAAAAAAAAACACATTTATGACACATTCGTTGGCAGAACCAGAGAAGGTTTTAGCTCTGCTTGACATGTTTGAAAGACCACACATGATAAATTATGCATTGTTTTCTCCTAAATTTTTCTTCTTGATCTATGTGATGGGGTGATTCGACTTATTTTACAGCCTCTATGGTCAGCAAGGTGGTCAAAAACAGTTTTTCTCACATGGTAGACTATTTTTCAATTGAACAGGAGGTTGTCTCATTTTAGAGCATTGAATCATTTCTTCTATTCCACACGTATGGTCAGTTGGGTGGTTGAATTTGAATTAGTACAGCTATGTTGTTATAATTCTTAAGGCTGATTTAGAATCTTGAATTTTCCAGATTCCCAACAAGCTGGGAAATGTGAAGAAAATAATTGTAATCCTAGTTAGGTTCACTTGTGGTTCTCCAAAAGTATAACCGAAAAACAATGGTACAGTTTTTGTCATCCTAGCTACAATCATGAGTGGAAACAACATTTATAGACATGAACAACTTGTCATAGCACCATGTCATTAACAGCTACTCTATTACTTTGGTTACAGATATTGATATCTATTTATTTCTGTGTATCCTGCTGTTAATAAATGGGTCGATTAATTTCACAAAGTATGGAGTCCATTGTGTAATGAATGCCTGGGGAACGTACTAAAAATAGCTTAGTGCAGAAGATTTTACTTTACAGATTTGCTAAGACCTTCTGTAAGTTATTTCATGCTTAAAAGTATGCTTCATGATATATTGAAGAGGGCACACATCCTAAATAATTACAGAAGCACCACAAACTGGAGCAAGAGTGGTTTCTTGTTTCGATGCTTTTCATTAATGTATTTAGTGGAATAATCTGCCCAGCTTCCACTGCCGCAACAGCGCATTCATATCCCGCACTGCAACACTGAACTGAATTAATTTTCTTTTAAGATTGAAGTAACAAGTTCTGTAAGATTGAAGCTGAAAGATGTGTATGTCTGAAGTTCAAAGGAAGTGATACACTAGAGTATAGACTCAAAAAAACAACAACATAGTTTGTGTATAGGAGTGACTATAAAAATGCTAATACCTCTTTGATAGGAACAGCATGTAAGGAGAAAATAGGAAATAAATGTTTAAGGTTGGTGAGCAGGCGTGAGTAAGTGAGTGAGTAAGTGAGTAAGAGAGAGATGGATAGAGAGAAAGAGAGAGAGACAGAGAGAAGAAAAAAGGTAGGGGGGGAGAGGCAATGAACTAAAGCCTGCTTCAAACTGTTCAAGCTCAAGTTGATGGAGATGAGAGGTGCAGTACACGGCACAGATGCAGCAGAGCAGCACACAACCTGGTAGCAGTCTCTAACGGACACTTCCAAACACCCATGCTTTGATTTTGATAACTTCAAAGACACCACTGCGGCTATGAAAACCTGCTGAAGATGGCTACTGAAGTAGTGTTTAATGAAAGTGCAGCATGTTGGAGAATGAATGGACTAGCACATTCATTTTCTGACTCACTTTGTCAGGGGTGATGGTTTCCTCAGGGAATCTCTGATCTTTTTCAGAGAGTCCTATTGTGTTTCCTCCTGGGGTCATGTTGGACAGCCTCTCAAAAGCTTTTGCTCTTGGATTTCATTTCATTTCTCCTTGAAGACACAGCTGGATCTATACTATCTGGACTGCAATGATGGATTACTCAGCTTCCAGAAATGGAAAATAGAATCACTAATACAAGTCTGTGAGTAAAAATAATATAAATTACTGCAACCATGTTATCATACATTTCATAAAATAGAAACAGTCTTTTTGTGTATGTATCTAACTAGTAATACTGAAAATATATAATTAAATACCTTAGTCCCATACCTAAAGTGAAGCACAGTTTAACTTGATTCACTATTTGATTCATATTCTGTCATATCCAGTTTCTTTGTCGTTCCATATTTTTTACCTGGTAAATATTCTTACATTAATTAAAAATGAATAATCTCTAAAAATAACCAAATCTCTTCACAGTTATGCAAAGCTTTGTGAGGTGTCTCACAATCAAGGCAACAGCACAGCTTTTAATGGAATCAACGTCATGCCTTTACGGGGCTCCAGACATGAAGCCCAGGATCCTTCGGCTTTTTGGCTACTGGTGTTTCCATGTGAAAGATGTTCCACAGTGCACTTTTAGGAGCTCCAGATAGTTTGGATCGGAGGAAGAGCATTCGTAGTCACATAAGGATGGTAATGGAACAGCTGGAGAAGGTCCTCTGTGAGCTGAAAGATGTGGCTAGAGAGCTTAAACAGGTAAAACACATACACACACACACACACACACACACACACACACACACAGAAACACATACACAAAACTGCATTCAACATTAGCAAGGATTAAGATTTGCATTATCATACCTGAGGAAAAAACAGAAAACAACCTAAAGTATCTTACTATAAACCATCAGAACAGAATAAGTTCACCTCAGTACAGATCCTACACGTCTCTGGAAATGTACTGATGCGATAAACAACATTCTTTTGAAAGAACGTTCTCCCCTTAACTGGTGTTCTGAGATGTTGTCTAATAATTTTATCTAATAATAATTTAAATCTAAACACTGGTGGTGTAGCCGTATAGATTGTGACACTATCATGCTTCATGAAAACTCTACCATCAGGATCACCAGGATCAATAGCTCTTTAGTGCCTGTAGTTTGTAGTTTGACTGTCTGTGTAATGACATTGATTATCAATTATACAGTATACCAGCAAACTGGTGACAAGATTATGGGCACCCAAGGCTCATCTATGTTTGTGGGCTAGAAAGGAGGAAAGGCCAGCCTATCCATTCCAATCCTACAGTAAAGCCAATGTAGCACAAATTACTGAAAAAGTTAATGCTGGCTCAGAAAGAAAGGTATCAGAAAGGATCTTGATCTGGCTCCAAATTCTGATATACATATATATATATGTGTGTGTGGCAAAAATCCATAAAATTTGCTAGCACACGCACAAAAAATGTGATTTTGAAAGTGCAACTTTCCTATATTCCTACAGGTATTGGCTGAAATTGACCATATGACAGCATACATTGATTTGGACATTGAAGAGGACATAGAGGATGACAACCTTTCCCTGGCCTGCAGTAGAAATAGCAGCGAGAGAACACTGGGGAGCCTTTTCAAAGTTGAGGCTAATTCTTCTAGCAATGGCCTAACCCACTTATTACACAACTCCCCCTGCAACTCTACTAACATAAAAGTACCAGCCCTGTACCGACGGAGCTGCGGAGATTTACCTGCTCTAAATGGACCCATATGGCCAAGTGCTTCTTGGCTCTTTGGCAGAAGAGATGAAATGTATTCATGTGACAGGGCAGAACATCATGCACTGTGCTGTGATGATGATGATTTTAGTGACGCAGGAAGCAGGAAAGCGTCCAGATTCTCTTCCAGTGACTCTGTGTTTTCAAGCTCTGCTCCGCAGCCTTTGAGGTTAGGGGTCTTGACACCTAGATCAGTCCACAATTATCACTTGAGCCCAGCCTCAACGAAAAATGCAATGCGGAGTTGCAGCACACAAACAGTTTCTGATAAGAGCACACAAACCTCATCTTAACACCCAACTTAAACTTCAAAAAAAAAAAAATCCCTACATCCAACTGCTTGTATGAAATGAACTGTGCTGTGCATGTTTACACAAAATGCTGATACTACATAGCACATCATTGACTTGAGGTGAATAAACCCGTGGACCTAATTTCGTACTTACAGTATAATATTTTTGTTGTTGAAAGCTCAATAATTAAATGATCATTCCTTGATGTATTTAACATCAAAAATGAACAAAAAGCTAACTTAATTTTACTAGGGGTCAATTTTTTAAGGATTTAGCAAGAAGAAATAGCACACATCACTATACTCTTATTAACTACAATATGTACCACAATTACGCAACCTTAATGTAAAAATTATAGACCAAACTGTTAAAAATAAGAGCCTTATCCTGACCAAGTTCATGGTGGACCAAATTTATCAAAGGGCATCAGGCAATACAGCCTGGATGGGACACCAGACCATCGCAGGATTCAATGCACACACATTCACATCTCTTTCACTCTTTGGAATTTAGATTTCCTAAACCACCATCAAGTTTTTGGGAGGTTGGAAGAAAACAAAAAACACTCCCTGGTAATGCAACGGTAACCCAAGCTCAGGATCAAATGGAAACCTGTGATTTAGAAACACACCTTTCTGTGCCACTGTGCCAAAAACAAGTACCAGGAAATCAATCAGTGATAACAGTGTTTGTGTAATACGAGCATACCTTCATGTTGGTAGAAAATAACAACACAGACATAGATACTGTAGTATGGATACGGATCTTTTGAAACATCAAAATAACGTGAAGACGAATTTCGTGAAGTAAAACACTGTAGTTTTCATATTTCTTATTACAGTTTTTAAAAGAATGAGCTGCAATAAAAAGAGGTTGCTCATCTTCCACACAGTCAGTTGCCTTGTTTTTCCTTCATGTCAGAATATGCACAGCACACTATATCGGATCATAATTGAAAACACGATTTCTTTTGCACACAAAATTACTTAGAATGTCATTTCATTACTTTCTCAGCTGTAATGCGTCATCTCAGAACTACATAAGAAAGTGCAGCGCTCATGCTGTGTTTTAAGTGAAAAAAACCCCAGCATTTTTGTTGTTCTGGAAATGAAAGGTTTAGAGAAATTACTAGTGCTTTGATCAAGGCCTTAAATTCATAGTTCTTTCTGTTGGACATTTCAACATGTATATACGCTATGTCATCTTAAATTAAAATAAAATAAATTAAAGAACTCGATGGCAACATGCCTCCACTGTTAGCCAGTCTAGTCGTTCTTTTTACAAATGTGTGTGCTGAAAATACTCTTTTATTTTTCTTTATTACACATTTTTACACAAGGAGGATGTGAGTAAATGTTAATCTACAGTATATATAATCCTTTGATAAATGCTGTTAATATCTGTATACTGATCTTTAATTTACAAAAATTGGCCTGATTTGTACAGTAAACACAGAAATGTGAATGTAACCATATAACATCTTTTTGTTTTCTTTTTGTGCTCTTCGAGCTCTGTAATTTTTCAAACAGGAGGGGTCAAAAACGTATAAAACTCCCCATTGTTTTTGTATAAACAAGGATCTATTTTATATAAAGTATAAGCAGGTGCATTATATATTGTCATAATGTATCAAAAACACAACAAAAGACTTGTATATACTGTATACTTTAACCAGAAATTTATTATAGAAATACATTATAGAAATACAATTTCAGACAATTAACTACTACTTGGCATGAGTTTGACTGTAATTAAATCACTCAGTTCATCCACTGCTTGTCTGGTACCTGGACGTTAACAGCAGATCCTTCAAGTGCTGTAAATAACAAGGTGGGGCCTCCATGGATCAGCCTTGTTTGTCTGGCATATTACGTACATTATTGGCTGGATTGAGATCTGGTGGCTGGATTGAGATCTAGAGGCCAGATTAACAACCTTAAACTCTTTGCATGTTAAGCCCCATACACAGCAAACGGTGAAGCATTGGGTGATCTGATAGCTTTCTATCATAGCCAGCATAAACCTTTTTCGGCAACATGTGCTACATTTTCTGTGGGATCGGACCAGACAGGTGGACCAATAGGCATAAATAAGCCTTTTGGAGCCCATGATGCTCACAACTACTCAACACTCATTCATTTCCATATTAAGTTTTGAGATGTTTGGAGGCATTTGAGGCTGTAAAACCTTGAATTATTTGCGAAGTTTGTTTAGAAATAACAATTATGATGGATGACATAACAGAGATATTTGCTGCTCAGTAAAAATGTAGTTATTTTGTTTGAGTTAATGTTAAGCTCTCATTGTGAAGAGTCGAGGGTTTGATTCACACCTCTTTGTGCCAGAGGTTAGCATGTTATTTTTTATTTTATTTTTTTGCCTCCACCACCTTTTTGGGAGAGGCACACAAAATGGAACACATTATTTGATTTCCTAACATTGTCTTACAAAATATTTCCTCTTATGTCTTTAAGCGCATTTCAACCTTTAATTTGCTTCTCCACGAAAGTGATAACAGGATCTGTGCAGGATGTCAAATTAACTCATACAAACCTTCTGTACTCATAAACAGTGTGTACATTGAATCAATAGTATGACTCAGTTTTGTGGTTTCTTATAACATCTTGTTCTAAGAAAAGTGGCAGTTGATAAATTAATGTAATTAGTTAAATAATTAAAATCAGGGCACTGGTGGCTCAGTGGTAGGTGTTTCACCTGCCATGCGGAAGGCCCGGGTTCGATTCCCAGCCAATGCCCAAACTCCAGCCACTGGTTGCAGTGCCGGTCCCAAGCCTGGATAAAATTGGAGGGTTGCGTCAAGAAGGGCATCCGGCATAAAACCTGTGCTAAGTTGTTGTGCGGACCGGATATTCCGCTGTGGCGACCCCTTGCAGGGAGCAGCCGAAAGACCAACAACAAGTTAAATAATTAAAATCAAAACTTTACATTAAATCCCTTGGAGATACTTTGCACAGCAGAAGTTCTTGGCTTGCTAAAATGATTTCCTATTGGAGTCCTCTCTCATATTAAAACACTAAAGAAGTCTACCTAAAGGATTACCCAGAGCAAGTAGTGTGGGCTATCGCTTCATGGTGAGATATTTATTGCTTATTGTTTTGCATATTGCTTTAGTGGCATTGGTTAAGTAGAATGTCCCTGAGATGAGAAATGTGTGGGCTGTTACCATATTATGGCAGGTATGCCCAGGTTTCCCCAGTCTCTGTCAGTCTTGCTCCATAGAGTGTAATGTGTGCACTGCGGCAGGTGGCACTCGTTGAAAAGCACATCCAACTAAGCAACCATCTGTTATTGTGGATAACAGCACGACAGCATAAATCCAGGACTGCAAAACAAAATATCCCAATGGTGAGTATGGATTTTGTGTGAGAGCCTAAATTCCTTTTCTCTCCAAACTGCTTGCATGCTACCTTGCTATGAAGGTGGAGACAGCACCGGTTTTCCACAGCAGTCCATATAACAGGTCCCAGCATTTGGCCAGCAATTACTAAAGTTCCCCCCACCCATTTATTCTTTGTAGTTTTCAGACCGATATACTGTGAAGGATCACTCCTATTCTGTTGAACAGAGCCATCATTTTAGAGTCAAAGCTCATCAGCTCTTCCAGATCAAAGTTTCACATTGACATTTTAAGAGCACGCATGTGCTGGTAGACTTTAATGAAAGCACCACACTCCATATGGGGTAAAAAGAGGTGAACTCTGTCTAAAATTGCAAGTACAATATGTTGGCTGTGATGTTGGGACCCAAAGTGGCATGGCAGCAGAGGACCCCATTCTGAGTGATAGCCGCACACATTGTAATGTTACCCCCTTATGTCCTTGAACATTTAAAATGGGTCTATGTACATTGATATTTCGCCCTTGCCTTCTTGCTTTCAAAAAGTTGAAGACAGCCTCATTGTAGGTGGCATTGTAAGCACTGTGACCTCCAGGGTTGAAGGTTCAGTTGCTGCCTCGGGTCTTTGTGTGTCTGTGTGCCCTGTGATGGATTGGCTCTCTGTCCAGGGTGAACCCCATCTTGTGCCTTGTCCTAGGTCCACCCCGGAACCCTATGCAGGATGAGCGGTATAGATTATTACGTCATTATGTTTTTTTTTATTTATTTTGTTGTGTTTTATAAAATCTTGTTGTATTTTGTACTTCACAGCCATCTTACCATTTATATCTATAATACTAGAGGGGACCTGTGTCTCTGCCCATGTGCAGATCCTGATGCCTACATGCTACTATTACCTGCAAATGGAGTGTGCGGTCAATTCGCTGCCACTCTTCACGCTGCTCCAATGTTTAGGTAGATATACAGGTAATATAACCTCACAGGATGACATAAAAGGTGAAGGTGATGCTGTCTATTGTCACATTCAATGACACTGACTACTGTTACATGGTGTTACAATTTGTAAGTCTGCTACATCGGTTGCCGCCTAAACCCCACCGCTTACTTGATCACACTACTCCAATGTTTCAACAGCCCTTACTTCTGCCTATTGTATGTGCCATCGCTGTAGACGTGTCGCAGTCTAACCTGGGGTACAGTGGCTATGAGCTTGGCCTGACGTGCCTATTTTCGCCATAGATGCAAATTTTCTTTGCAATTTGTTCTACCCTATCCACAAGGCCATTGCTTTGAGGGTTTTGTTGGCTGGGCATGATATTGGTGCTTCCCAAATGTTTCTCTGGAATATAGCAATGGAAAATCATGGCCAGGTTTCATAGACTACCTGACATGGGATTCCAAATCCAGCAAACATTTCCTTTTACTTCAAAATTACATATAAAGTTTCATGAAGTAAATGCAATATTTTAAAAAATATAAAGTAATTTAAAACAACCAGATAGTACTATTTGATGTGTCCACATATCACTTTTTTTTTTTCCAGAGACCAGATCAGAGTTTGTACGTTTAGTTGTTTTTCATATAAGATGATCAAACATATAAATAGGAGTGCCTGCACATATAGATATTTGCAACTTGGATTTATTACAAACTGAATCTATGATTAGAATTATGTCCTTTCCTTGGCAGATATCCAGAAACTTTATCAAAGCATAATGTTCACTGTGAAAGGCGCACTTGGCTAGTAAAATAGCAATTAAAACTTTTTCTTTAGGCAGACTTTCATACCAATTTATGGATAACAAAATGTATATAATGGTAAGGTATATATTGTAAGGTAAGATATACAGTATATATTGGTAAGGTGGGATTGATTAAACATATGCAGTGAAGTTAAATTAATACTTAAGGTAAAGACGGATTTTGTCTTTATATACATTTTGTTATCCATGATTCTCCCCTATGGACTTGCTTGAGTCTCACCAATACATTCATTCATTCATCTTCTATCCTGTACAGGGTTGCGGGGAGCCTGGAGCCTAGTCACTAACTTGTTTAGTCACTAACCTTTTATAGTTCTTAGTCTGTTTCATACCTAGTCTGCTGTGTACCTAGTCTGTTCGCCCCTTGGGTCTCTGGCTACTAGCCTGTTTAGCAATTAGTCTGTTTAGCTACTAGCTAGCTTAGCACCTAATGTGCATAACAGCTAGTAGGCCTAGCCAAGTCTGTTTTGTGTGTTTATCCCCTGCATGTATAGTCCCTAGTGTTTAGTCCGCTAGTCTGTTTAGTGTCTTGTCTTGTCTGGTTTGTACCCTAGTCTGTACCGTATAGTAGTTTGTGTAATCCCTAGTCTATGTTCAAGTATTGTTTTATGAGTTCTGTTTATAGTATGCTCCAAAGTAAAGCCAACTACTTTTGTTCATGTTTCGTTTGGTTTTGTTATTTAAAAAGACTGTTTGCCATCATCCCCCTCTGCGTCTATGCCTCAACTCATGCCCACAGTCCAACATCTAACAAAACGTGACACTTGGACTGTTGTAGGGATAGCTCCTATGGGTCATAATCATTTGCTAACCTATTAGCTTAATGTGTTTGACAATGGTTTAACTATAAAATACATCACAACATAATTATATGTTTATTACACAGAGGCTTTAAAACTGGGTGATTACTATGATACGTCTTGATGTGTCTCTTCAGGATTGTGATATTTTTCTCAGCAATTGTGTGCCCACACTGTCTCCTCCGATATAACTTGTAACTGCACGCACAAACTACTCCTGATAGGCCGTGCGCCGTGACCTGGGAAATACTGTTGCTTATGCCATAATGAATGAAAACTGCATCGCAGCAGATTGTGATGAAAATTATGTTGGCGAAGACATGTTTTATTAGTTTAAATTTTTTAAACCACATTTTAGTCTCAATATTGCATGCTGATTTCGTCACTGTTCACTGATGTCTCGTCTTAGTCACAGGAAAAAAGGTTGTCAAATGAATATTTTTGTTGATGAAATTAACACTAGTGCCAATCCATCGCATGACACACACACACAATTTGGAAGCACCATTTAACCAAATCTGCAAGTCTATCGACTGTGGGTGGAAACCGGAGTACTCGGAGGAAACCTACCAAATACAGGGAATCGAACCATCGACACAGGAGTTGCAAAGTGACCGTGCAAATCACTTCTCCACCATGCCACCTCTCACCAATACGTTACGTCCAATGCAACTCACGTGAGAGTTTTGAGAATTATTTTCCAAATGTAACATAATCAAAGGCAATAGATTGTAACAACCATTTGTTCCAGTGACCCTTGAGTGGGGGGGAGTGTATTCTGAGCATTACTAAAATAACTGGTGACTAACATTTCCTTATTGTTAGAAAGTAAAAACAACTGACCTGAAAAGAGACCGAACACAAAGCTCGGTCTATGACTCTCAGGGTGAAATGAGATCCAATAGAAATTCTGCCCCCTTCACTGAAAACAGTGACACTACTGTACGGACACATTTTTGGAATTATGTTATTTGGACGAACTAAAAAAAAAATCCACTCTCGCTCATTGATGGCAAATAACATGGGAGGAACATCAATACCTTGATTTAAATTCATATATAAAATCAAAATGAATAAAATCTGAGTTGTGGCTATTAGACAACATTATTTTTGAAGTATAACAACAAACAGGGTTAACAAGTGAGGGAAGGCGGAGACGGGCAGAAGCAGGAGGTTGGACAGTCCCCTTTTAGTGATGGGAAGTTTGAATCATTTTAGTGACTCGGTTCTTTGAATCTCGTTCATCAAAATGAACGAATCTTTTTT
>JAOVVA010000010.1:12605816-12616883 GCA_028565275.1 Leiocassis micropogon
TTTTTTTTTAATCTTATACTCCGTAATAAGAAGAAACCAGCAGTAAGAGTACCTTGCTCTAATTCCTGTCCGTGCTGTTGTGAAACACGGCTCATTGATTTGCCCTTGGCACAGGAAATATGGCCGTGTCCGACTGGCGTTTATCTCTCAAGTTAATAGACCAGCCTTCCGTTCCGAAGTCGGTGCTGCAGTTTCCGGAGGCAGAACCCGGTGATGTCCCGCCTGGCCAGTACCGCGTCGCCACTCTGAAGCAGCTCGTGTCAGTGCAGCTACCGGACGCGATTCCTGATCCTGAGCTCATAGGTGGGTTAATCACGACTGCACTATTCAGTAGGCTTTTTTTTTTTTTTTTTTTAAATAACTGCATGTGTCGTGCATTTGTTTGCTGAGTGAAATGCAACTTGAGATCTTTATCTTTTCACTGCAGAACTGGTGTACTGTGGCAGGAAGCTGAGGGATGAACTCACTTTAGACTCTTATGGGATCCAGTCAGGGTCAACAGTGCACATACTGAGAAAGTCATGGCCAGAACCTGAGACCCAATCAGGTGGGCCTGTGTGCTGACACTGACCTATTGTAACTGGGGATTAAATATACTTCCATCATCCATCATCAGTCCTTGCTTTATCCTAGGATCATAAACCCCAAATGCTGTGAACATGGGCACACACACATAAGGACATTTACTGTAGCCAATATTCATTTTTTTGTGATTTGTAATGAACCAAGCTCTCTTTTTTTGTCTCTTATTTTCAGTCCAGTCCCTTTACCGGACAAGTTTCTGATGATTGTTTTTTGCTTGTTAAACCACACAGTGACCTATGAATCATATAAGCATGAAAAGACATCTAAATTAAAACATGAACCAGTTGCAGAAACAGGCTGGTGATTAATATACAGGTGATGCTGTAGGTGAGTGGTTGGAACTGGACTGGAAAGAGGGGAAATGAGGTTGCTGCTGAGGTTGTTACATAAACAACCAATTTTTATCATTAGGCACTTTGCAGCCTGTCACAGTAAAACATTTGTTTCTATTCCTTCAATGAATCTTTATAATTTCACTTAATTTAATATAAAGAGTGGTGACTCACGACTTTTAGACAGCACTTTTGATCACATTGGTTGTTCTTTCAGATGATCCAGATCATGGTTTTGTTGGTTTCTTATCCAACAGAAACATGCTTAGGTAGATTAGTTATACCAAAGTCTAGATGTAAATGCTCATCTTCATGGTTGCTCAGGTGGTTGAGCCTCTGGGTGCTAATCGGAAGCTCTGCAGTTTGAGCCCCACCTCCGCTGGTTCCCCACTGTGGAGTTCTTCAACAACACCCTTAACCCTATGCTCCAGTACAACCCATCCACTGCATGCAATTCCTGTCTTGAGATCTGGTTAGGAAAAAGGAGGTTTGCATCCACTATAAAAAATCTGTCCCAGATCTTGGAGATCAAACAATGTCAATGATGTGATAACATCATGATACAACGACATTATGTGATAACATTTCCGATATAAGTTTTGTATCCACCACAGCAGTAAGCAATGGACAGGATAAAGTGGGTACTGAGGATATTCCTAGATGTTGGATATGTCAGTTCAGTTGTTCTGTAACAGGTCAGTTGTTCTGTAACAGGTCAGTTGTTCTGTAACAGGTCAGTTGTTCTGTATGTTCTAGTCCCTGTATCTTGGAGCAACCCAGATGTCCCAATTGTAATGGTTGCCATTGATTCAGTTTAACAGCAGATTGTGTTTTTGTATGTGTTTGTACTATATATATTCTATTCATGTGTTTAGAATTGGTTGTGTTGGTTAAGAGCTTAATAATTTTATTTTCATTGTTTTAAGTCCAGTCTGCATAGGTCTTTGGTCAGTACCATTTTTAATGTACCTCCTTCTTTTATTTTTTTAGAGCCAGTGGACAGGGTGGCAGCTGCAAGAGAATTTCGTGTCCTGCAGGCAGCACTTCACACCAGCACAGCCTACAGAGACTCTGTAAGATCACTTTTTATACTGGTCAAGTATTCTATGCTGAAGAATTGATGTGTTTGAATAAAATTTGTGGATTCTTGTCTTTTCTTTAGGTTTTTAAGATGCTGAACAATAAGGAGTCTTTGGAGCAAATCATTGTGGCGACACCTGGCTTGAGTAGTGATGCCATGGCCCTAGGTATGCTATTTCATGTTTTATAGCTTCCAGGACTTAAATCATTAACTTTAATTGTATTTCAAGCTGTCCCAAGTACAACTGGACAAGGATTTTGTAAATTTGGAATACTATTAAACTCAATGTACACAATAGCAGTGTGATATAATTTATACAATATGCAATTCTGTACAAAGGTACAGTCAATGATTATTGTGTTGGCATGCTCATGGTTTTAGGTGTGCTTCAAGACAAGGACCTTTTTGTGCAATTCACAGATCCAAACATGCTTGACTTGTGAGTAAAACAAGGG
Source organism: Leiocassis micropogon (assembly GCA_028565275.1). Classification (NCBI taxonomy): domain Eukaryota; kingdom Metazoa; phylum Chordata; class Actinopteri; order Siluriformes; family Bagridae; genus Leiocassis; species Leiocassis micropogon. Next base: position 12,608,270 of record JAOVVA010000010.1, read on the forward strand.
TCTCCTTTAAAAATGCCTCTTGATTTATTTTCTTGCTTTAAGCACTTGCGGAGGCATAGTTCAGTGCTCTGTGTAGCAGAATTACACAGCTCCTAAGATTATACAAATTCATTGTCTTTTTGTGCATCACCTAGGTTGATTAGCTCTCACCCAGCATTGGTTAATGCCATTATTCTGGTGCTGCATTCTGTAGCTGGAAGTGTTCCCACCCAGCAGAGTGCCAGCTCCTCTAGAAATGCCTCCTCCAGCTCGTACAGTGAAATGCCAGGTAAAAAAAAGTTTGAAAAAAATATTAAAAAATGATCTTTAATGTTCTACAGCGAAGGCTGTACAATATTCTGAAAAAGTGTTGTTAGCCGAATGATATACCGTCCAAGATATATTTCATAATAAGGCATGAAAATCTGATTTATTTAGAATACATCCTGTGAATGACTTTTTTTATGTAGGATGTTTGGGGGGGGGGGATCACTTATACATGGAAAAAATTACATTCTGAACAATAATGTATTGTGGTCATAGTTACAATAATGCCTGTAAGCCAGAACCATGATATTTTAAAGCACCTGCTACAAAAATACTTATTCTGTCTGCAGGTGGCTTTCCCTTCGAAGGCATGTCGGATGATGAGGAAGAATTCCAGTCTGTACGCCATAACATAAGTTTATTATTTTAAGACATTAATAAGACAGAATAAGCAGTTGTGTTGTCTTATTTTCACTCAATTAACTGTTCTGATCTATAACAGGGGAATCGCAGTGGGACATCCTTGAGTTCTGCAGGTTCCTCAGGCCTGAGGCCTGCTACATTAGGTTACAGTGGAGCAGTAGGACCCAGGCCCATCACACAGAGTGAACTCGCTACAGCTCTAGCCCTAGCCAGCACCCCAGAAAGCAGTGCTGTGACACCTACCATAGGAAACCAGGTAAGTTATTTTGTCCATCTAAAACAATTTTGAACGGATGGTGCTGCTCTTTGGAGTAACTCAATGAAAGGTACAGAACAGTGCATAATAATATCTAATGTAAATATTTACCCAAACACACAGCAGCTTAAACTGCATAATGAGAATCATGAGAACCGTACACTATTACTCTTGTTGTAGACTGGGGTAATTTATGCTATAAAAGGGAATTATACTTTAAATAAACCTTAGTAATTATGCTGCTGGTGGCAGAGCCAGGATTTTGTGTGGTTGTATTATCCTTTTGCACAAAATTACTGATTTGTATTTCAACTTGCTTACCAGGGAGCTTCTTCAGGAGTTTCCCCTATCCCTGCAGGAACCCCAATAACGAACGACCTTTTCAATCAGGCCCTGCAACAAGCCTTACAGGTGTCTAGCATGTCTTCTCTTCAAGTGAGTACTCACAAATGTTATAATTTTCATAAGCATATTCATAAGATGTCTTACCTGTTATCTAGTTGATTTGAGTTTATTGAGAACAAATGTTCAAGGGCAGGAATAAAATCTAAAGTAATATATTAGTTCAATCCTATGATCAAGGAGGTAAATGGGTCTAGAAGAAGCTTTAATGCACCATTTAACTTTATAGCTTAAGTACGTGACCCCAGTTAGAAAAGAAACCAATTAAATAAAAATAAAATAAGCAATACCCTCTTAGTTAATGAAAGTAATAAACGGGTTCATTGTACAAAAAAGAAATACACAATATGCAGAAAGTAACAACAAATGAATGAGTGGAGAAGAGTTGTGGGTATATTTAATTCACAGATTTGCTCTCTCTGACCACTTCCTGATCAGCTGAAACATTATCGACACATTTTTTAAATCTATTACAAAACAGCAGAATTGCGATGGGTTTTTGAACGTGGATGTGTGTTTGTTTAGAATCAGTGGCAATCTCAGCTCCAGCAACTTCGTGACATGGGAATCCAGGACGAGGAGCTGATTCTACGAGCCCTCCAGGCCACTGGAGGAGACATCCAAGCTGCTCTAGAGCTCATTTTTGCTGGGGGAGCGCCATAAGATGCTGCATATTAGAAATGCACATGTGATATTTGTTGTTATAGCTGCATTAAAAAAAAAAAATCTGTTCACACTTTTTCCCCTGGCATGCTAAAATACAAATTTTTATTATTTTATTGTCACAGATTGTGTGAATATACAGTCCCCTCCAGAATTAGTAGCACCCAGACTCCCGAGTGGTATGACAGAAAAGTGCTCTCACTGGAGATTGTGACTTCTGTTTCCCATGATTCCACAGTCACTCATGGTGCGCTCAGTGTGGGGGATGCGGCAGACTGCTGACCACAGAAGCACTAGCCAGTAATGGGTGTCTGTAAGCTTATATATGCAGAAGAGGGCAGATAGCACTTTCCTCCAAGTGTGTTATGTTGTCCTGTGATGCAGCATGAACATCAGGTTGAAAAGACTGGCTTAATGTGTCCATGTGGAAGAATATGCTAGCAATCACCCTCCCTAATTAGAAGCACAAAAACACTGAACGTTTATTTTTTTTACTATTGATTTTAAAATTATTGGTAAAATCTGTTTTTTGCATAGATATTAGTTTAATATGTATTCTCTCTTCCTGTCGAACAACACTTGGTCTATTCTTATAGAGCTATAAAGATTTTGGTCTATTCTTCTATGCAGATCATTTTAAGTTCCTTTTTATTCATAGTTTCATAGTGAACTTTTGTTTTCCATTATACTAACCTCTGGAGACTGAGCTGATTGCGAAATTTTTTTACTAATTCTGGGTTGGTTTTTAAGTATGTTTGTTGCAAGCTTCATCAATGACCCCTTGTAGAGGCAAACAACTTTTAGAATGTATATCCTGGTACTTGCTGTCAGCCTTCACAAGAGTTTGGGACCACCATGTTGTAAGATGATCTAAAGAAGAGCTTCTTTCTTATAGTGGTTTGTTTGTTTGTTTGCTTATTTATTTATGGTGTGTGTGCGTACGTGATGTAATATGGTTGATATTGAAAGACAATCACCTCAACTATAAGAATCAATTGTAATATAGGGATGCAACAGGGGACATGCTCCTGCAGGTCTTTACTTTGTATGTATAACATACAAACATGATTGTATAACAGCAGAGCAGTCTATATCAGCACTGCTATAAAATCATGCAGATACTGGACAAGAGTATGAAGTGATGGTAACATCAGACATGTTGAATTTACTGAGATCAGACATTTCCCCCATCCTGACATTTGATGAGAAGCTTCACGGAAAATCTTGACCTATATCTGCATTATTTTATGTATTGGGCTGCTGTTACATGATGGCTGTTTTAGATAATGGCACAAATGAGCAGGTCTACACATATTCCCGATAAAGTGAGAACTGTGTATAATGTAATTTACAATAACAAAAGCTTGTTGATAACTAAAATGTTTATTTATTTCAGTTATTACTTAGTGTTGTCAATAATTTAAAAAAGAAAATATTATCTAGATATAATTATATAATTATAATAAGGGTTCCAATTATTCTGGAGTGCACTGTATTATTTCCTGCTTAATATGTTATTGCTAATATTGGCACTGACCTTGCATATGGCACAAGTTAACAAGTTAATAAACAGGAAATAAATAAAATTCCCCAAACTTGTTTGTCCAGTCCAGTGTTTTCAGGTTCATATTTATTTTGTTCTCAAATATCTCACTTATAGGAAGATGCAGATTACTTGTTTTTTGTGTAATACAATCTCTTCTGAGATTTTTTTTGTGTCCTTATGTAGTTCTTTCACACTTATCCTGGGCATAAAGTTCATTAGAATATGCAGTCTGGTCTGTTTTTGTTTTGTAATACTTTATGGGTTTTTAAGTCTTTTTGATTATTATTCTTTTCTAAACAAATTATGATAAATACTTAAAATGTGTTTATGATTTGAATACATGCAAATTTGTTTAAGCAACAAATATTCTTAAATATGTTAAATTGATACATGGTACAATTAAGCAATATCACATGAGAAGGACTGCTGTTTTTATGAATATCAGCACCTCCGTGATGCAGTCATAGATATGAGTGAGATATTGCTTTTATACAACAGTTCCACACACACAATTTATTATCAACAGATGATATTAAAAAAATGATTTAACTAGTTATTTTGCCCCACCAACACATATCCTTCCGCAACTGGTGGAGCTGGTTTCTAGCAGTTAGTGTAATTTAATAGGGGTGAAAGTAATTGTAAATTCTTACTATTGCTATGTAACCAAAGGGTGAGGAGAATAAACCATGGATGTGGCGGACAGTCCTTTAAATTGGGTAAGTTTATTATTATATTTCCATTTATTTCATTTCAGAATATCAGCTATTAACTTTCAGGTTCCAAGGTTTCATAAATCTCAAATAGTTTTAAAATTGAAAGATGTGCTAGGATATTCAAATCCGTTGTGTTACACACTAAGTAAGGTCCTTGATCAGGGTTTGGAGATCGATTTAGCTTCAGCTTTATATTAGAAGCCAATAGAATGACTTGGAGGCAGTTACTAAGGCGACAAAGGTTTTGTTTAGAAATCTAATAAATTACACATCTGAAAGATTGCTCACCTTTACACTCTTCAGTTTCATGCAAACTGTGGGATCCATACAAATGTGTGTGCAGACCTTCTCATGTCTTAAAGGAGCAATGACAGTTTAAATGAAGACAGGACATTAAATATCCATGACCAACAGTACCATGCTTCACCCGATAATGATTGAAATTCCTTTTGATGAGGCGACATGCGCCATCCCATACGCTGGCACCTAAAAAAGTAACAATAGTGTACAAGTAAGTACAAGTGTGACTGTTACTGTAAAGCTTAGCAGAGTGGTAAAATAGTACTTCCGTTCAAATCCATACTTTTTGGACTAATATACATCACTGATCTACGAGTGGTGTTCAAGCCGAAGCGATAAATTCTCTGAAACAAAGACATAAAACTGATTTGATTTTACAGAGCCCATTACAGTCATTCCAATAAACATTCCAGTGGAATGCTTTTACGAAAAACGGACTGCTTTGATCACCAAAGGCATTTTGCTCTTGCAGAACAATTCACAACCTCATATATAGAGATTTTTTTTTTTTTGCATTGAGGGATGGTACTTTTAATTTCATTGTACAGTACTTGTTGCAATGACAATAAAGACTATTCTATTCTATTCTAAAAATATAAAGAGAAATAAAGGGAGCTTTTACTCTTATAAGTGTGTTCTGTTATTCTGCACAATTAAAGGTCCTGCTTTGACTTAAATGTCCCTTGTACAGGTTTTTGTCCCTTGTATAAAAATTATACCCAACTTTATTTATGCATTAATATCAACTATATACATTTTTTATTTTAGTTAATGGAAAATCCAGTATATTCTTGTGGAAAACTCGTATATTCTCGATTCATTATAGGTAAAGTGAAATATTTCATGCCTTGTTTTTTGAATCTTTGATTCAATGGTTACACATTTAATACTTCTGTAACATTAAAATGGTTGACATTTACCTCCTGTTTTATCTCCATTCAATTTCTTTTCTTTAGAGGTGTTGGTGCTGTGAAAGAGATATTGAAATATATAACTTGGTTCATACACACAAAAAACAGCAACTGAAACTCAGTTTTAGTTTCTTTTACTTACAGTAACAACATACATAACATATTTTACTTCAATATTTTAATTTCATGTTATTTTCTCCCAATTATAATTCTGAAAGAAATGTTGTACTACTAAATTGGTATATTTCACAGCTTTAGTTACTAGTACTTAGCACATTTATGTTGTCAACGGCAAATTCAATAATGTTTTACACACACACACACTCTCGCCTTTACAGACTCCCTCCCACCCCCTCCTCCTCCCGGCTTCCCACACACATAAAGTAAAACACGACAGGCTGATACAGAGAGGGAGAGAAAAAAATAATTTTTAACCTCTAATGAGACTTTCTTTTGATTTACATGCGCGCACACATGTGTTATAAGAAACAATACATGCGCGCTGTACACACGCACTTACAAACACAAAATAAAATATATTTTATGCGCACACACGTGGTCACAGTGTTATAGTAAACAGTACACGCGTGCACGGATGTTGATTATACCAGTAAGAGACGAGCACTAAGACCCAGCAGGGGAGACGATTACCTACAATTCCGCACCGCAAGCGAGAGAAAAACCATTGGCTCAGTTGTGATCACGTGACGCGTGATACATGATACTTGGTACTCGTAAACCAAGACAATGCTCGTTTTTCAAAAGTTATTAAAATCATTGCTCGTCTTGCGGAACACTCATAAACCGCGTTACACGTAATCCGAGGTTCCACTGCAGTGATCTTTCTGCGCCACAGAAAGTTCCTGAGGTTTGCATTCGAGTACCTACGAGCATCTAGTGCTGTCGTTCGGCCTGTCGCTAGCTCCCCGAACTTTCACAAAGTGCGTTGAGGCGGCGCTGTCTCCTCTTTTAGAGAGAGGCATTTGCATACTGGCCTATTTAGATAACTGGGCGCTAATAGTGAGCTCAAGTGAGCAGGCGGAGAAACAGACAGCACTAGTTCTCACATTCAGACTCTAGGGTTCTCCGTAAACATGCAGAAAAGCTCACTGACTCTGAGTCAACAGTTGTCTGGAGATATGCTCTGTTACCAGACGAGCATGTTTGTCAGAGCACAGAATAGCTGCGTTTCAGCGCTGCTTTGCTCTGTTTTAGTTGCAACACAACCCGGGCTGAACATGCATGCGTTTCAGCGCTGGGTGCACTCTTACCGCCTATGTGCAGCGCGCTACCTCAACAGGAGGCTGACGGTGACTCCGTCATGCATGTCAGCTCTTCTACCCTGGAGGGAACCCAGGCTGTTACACCAGGCAGGGTGTCGTTTCGCAAAGTGGTGTCAACAGATGCCTCTCTCAGGGGGTGGGGTGCTCTGTGCGATGGCTCCACGGTGAGGAGGCATGGTCACAGGAACAACGCAGGCTTCACATCAACTATTTGGAGCTGTCGGCAGTGTTTTCAGCCTCCAGTAGAACTGATTCTGCCTGTCACATGGAAGGTGGCCCCTTGTTGGCCGGCGAAGTCATGGTATGCAGAGATAGTCAGCCTGCTAGCAGCAGAACCATGGAAACTTCCTCTACACAGGGACCTTCTGTCTTCCGCATCCCGAACTGTGGAACTTGCATGCTTGTCTGTTGAAAGGTCCAATCTGATAGCTAAAGGGCTTGATCCGAATGTGATTGAGACATTTCAAAGTGCTTGGGCCTCGTCCACTAGAAACAGACAGCACTAGTTCTCACATTCAGACTCTAGGGATCTCAGAGGTTTATATGCTTACAAGTGTCAAGCTTTTAAGCAATGGTGTCAAGAACGTAATGTTCTTCCATTTCAGTGCTCCATGGGGAAGGTTTTTGTCTTTTTTACAATAACGGTTAGAAAAAGACCTTTCCTTCTCTACTATTAAAGTATACTTGGTGGCTATATCAGCCTGACATGTTGGTTTTGACGGAGTGTCAACGGAGGCTCATCCGCTGGCAGTATGGTTTTTAAGAGGAGTATGACGTTGCGACCCACTGTGAGGTTCAGTGTTCCATCAGGATTCAGGGATTTATTGTTAGTGCTTAAGGCCCTCTGTAGTCCTCCTTTTGAGCCAATTGAGTCTATTGATATGAAAATGCTTTCATATAAGATGGCACTTCGACCTTTATAGCTTCTGTCCCCCTCATTTTGCTTCTGAAAATTGCAGAATTTATGCCCAGTATGTGCAATATGGGTCTACATGGACTGTACAATGAATATGCCCTTATGTGATAAATTGTTTGTCTGCTATGCCAGTCTAGTAAAGGGTAAGGCGTTGTCTAAGCAACAGCTTTTCCATTGGATTATGGAAGCTATTTCATTAGCTTATAGCAGCAAGAGTGTCCCATTGCCTCAGGGACATTCAATGAGAGCTATGGCAACATCTTGGGTGCTGTTCAAGGGCATGTTTGTGGGTGATATTTGCGCGGCAGCCAGTTGGTCTTCACTGCACACTTTTGTCCAGTTCTACCGTCTTGATATAACGGCCCCCTCGGTGGCCCATTGTGTCCTCTCTGTGAGGTCCATTATGTAGTAGAGTAGCTATCAAGGTTCTTGGTAGATGCTCGGCGGGACATGAATATATGTCCCATACTTTATGTGTTGTACCGAGTGAATCGACTGAAAAGAACGAATGGTTATGACTATAACCTCTGTTTCCTTTCAGTCGATACAACACATTGCTGCCCCGCCTCACAGCTTACCTCGGCAAAGAGCGGCTTTCGAGCTGAGAGTCAACCGTGGTGACAATGGCTTATAGGTATAGACAGGGCTACACCTACGTGTGTTTCCGCTTATCTTATACTGAGGCACCTTGACAGTACTGAGGTGAGCTTAGCTAATATTAGGTACACTGTACAGAAGTTAGCGAGCTAAACATTCATAACTGTAGCGCTGCTGATGACAGTTCGAGAAAACCCCGAAGTGTTTAACAGTTAAGGCGTAGTGGTGCTTCAGTACTCAGTAAGTTAAGGCAGTGGTTCTCAAAATTTCAAGCCGGTGACCCCTAATTGAAGATCGACAAGATCTCGCGACCCCCACTATCAAAAACAAGCAATAAACATAACAAGCTGTTCAC
>JAOVVA010000010.1:12620436-12640292 GCA_028565275.1 Leiocassis micropogon
GGCACAAAACCCTGGCCTTTCTGGAGCAGCACCTCTATAGCAACTTGAGTCATTAAACATCAATCACACTATAAGAATAATTTTTTTTTTCTTCAAACATTCTATATGCAGTAACAACTATTGCACCTTTAGCTTTGAGTACACAGTTAAAAAAAATACTCATTAACTTCTTTAGCAGTAAATGTAATGAGAATTATAATCACTTTGCTGTACATGATCAGAAACTAAATATGAAAAGTTTAACTGGTTATAAGAGAAGATTGATTTATTGATGTTTAAAATTTGCAAAATTTTAAATTAAGTTTCATGTAAATTGTACTTTTCACTAGCACAGGACTCATAATATTTAATAGGGATGGGTATCACCAGTGACTGCCAGATATGATGCTCATATTTTTAATATAAATTCTTTTTCCATTTTTGTTACAATTTCAAGACCTTGAACTTTTAAAAACGTTGTGTACCTTCCTTGTGTACTTTGAGTCATGAAATGTAGCCTATTTCTTATAACAGTAGTTTTCTCACTTAAAAGGGCAGCATTTAAACAATACAAAATAACTTTAAATGCGGGAGTTTAATGCTTAACTTAAAATGCCATTGGAATTACAGCCATTTAAAGCTAAAAGTCTTGACTCAATTCATCCTAAGTGTTTTCTTTTAAATTCAGTGTGGTGGCGTACAGGGGCCAAATGCCAAAAAAAACTTTGTTCCAAAATTTATGGATGTGACTGTATGTCCTGCATGTTTCCAGAGAACAGCAGTCAGTTATGTTGTCCTGTGTTTTTCTATGTTGCTATTTTGATTTTCTATTTTCTATTTTTTACACTTTATATAAAGGACTGATAATAACATTCATTTGATATGACATACATTACAAAGAACAAAGATGATATAATTACAGCCATACTGTCTCCATCTGAATCATTTGCATTAGCTTCAATTTAATAGGCCTTAAATCTGTATCGGTCAGTAACTTCTTTTTGCAGTTTTTTTAGTTTACCTGTCCATGTTAAATTATTGTAGATACAATATTGTGGAGATGGAGGGCACTCTAATTGCTACTAATATTAATCTTTTACAAACGACTAATTACTCATTTTAACATATAAAAGTTTAATTTACTTCCAGGAAAAAGCAATAACATTACTTATTACTTTCCTTTTAAGTTGGTCTAAAAATCCCATACATTGCATGTTTACTTAACTGTTTGCATGTTTAGTTGATTTGTTTGATCGAATAATTTTTTTTGTATTTTGATAGGATGCATTATACAGCACACATCAATAAACTTGAGCTCCCCACCCAAGTTTTTTCACCAATGTGCAGACTAGCCATTGGAAATTATGGATGGGGGACAGCATTTCTAAAGTCCACCCAACATGGCAGCAGATTCCAACATGTGTGCTGATTTTTGTGAGTTTTTGAGCATGTTTAACAACCCCAAAAGGACCCGGATGATTGAAAATAATAATAATAAAAAAATAATAATCCATAGAAGAACAACAGGGCCCTCGCTCATTTATGACATCAGCACTATTAAAACAGCGTTATCTGAGCAATGGTGATGACATCATAGTTATGTCATCATTGTGCTGATATAGTGCTTGTGCCCTAATAAATATAATCTTTACACGAATCATCACTACGAGACATTAACACTATCATAGCAAGGCGATGACATCATAGTCACTATGCCGTCATAGGAAAATATACCTTTATTCGTCCCACCAGGGTTTCATTTCATCCCACTGGGGAAATTCCTTTGTTGCAGAAAAAATTGTGCAAATAGAAAATAGGGAGAGTACAGTGTATAAATACAAAAGAAACAGAATACTGCAACTTGTCATATTGAGTGGGCCCTAATTACGATTGGCCCTGTGCATGTGGAAATCAATGGAGCAATGTCAGTAGAGTTTCCACAGAAAGATGCATCTCTTCTGCAAGTTAGTGACAAGTTATACATTGACACACTTGCTGAATGTTCACGGAATTGACAGCATAGCCAGGATCATCACAGACATATGGATTTCTTTCTCTGTAAATTTCTTCTGTAAATGTCAATCAGATTTACACCTTCATTCACAAGAAATTTCATTACATGTTCTTGTTTAACGTGAATGCCCCTTGTAGTTATTTAAAAAAACAGAGAAAAACTAATTTATTACGTTTATTAATCATCTTTTCAGTCCTGTTCTATAACTTGTGGTGTTTTGCTGTCTCTCAGTGAAATGAATGATTAGTTAAGTGTATTCACTGTTCACTAGAGTGTGTATAGTTTCATTTTGCTGAACAAGCGCTCTCCTCCAGTCACGGTAACTGGTAAGGTGATTACTGAAGGTAAGGTGAAGTGTTTCAACCACACCAGATATCAGATCCGGTATCAGATGAAGTTGAAATGTGCGTAAATGATAACAATAACTTTATTTAGCATATAAATACATATAAAGGTATTATACAGTATGTCAGTAGGTACAGAATTTATTGACAAAAATGAACCACTTCCCTGGGACGTCTGTATACTTTTACTTTCCTAACATCAGGATTTCAATATGTCAGTCGTAGTATGGCAGGTAACTAACAGAATCTGACTTTTATAACAAACATGATTTTATAACAAACATCATTTGGGTTTCTAATCTATTTTGAATTAATTGTAGTAAGTTTAAGGACAGAAAAATGTTATCACTATCTTTTATTTCTCATTCTTTTCATCCATATCATGTGCCCAAATCAAGCCTACATATTCTGCCCCGTGTTTTAGGGTCAACTTCGGGCCTGTCACAAAAAGAAGCCATAAACAGGAGAATGCAGGTTTTCAAAATTATGACACTAGAAATCTGGTTTGTTAACTGTTTGTAGAGTGTCTGCCGTGGATTATCCATATAATGTGCCGCAAAAACATTAACCAGAAGTTTCAGACTACACTGCTAATTAATTTTATAAGGAAATAGTTTGCTGCTTATATTACAAAGTCAAACACATGTATAAAGATACTGTAGTATCTTTGTGTATTGTGTATTTGTGTAAGTGTGTATTGGGTTACACTTTAGGGCCATTTAAGGAGTGGAGGTGGATGTTTTCTTCAGTAGGTGTTAATATTAAGTAGCTGATTTGCATAATATGGCATAACGTCAAAGTTCTAACCCTTGCTTGGCCATTTTATGTGCAACTACTTTTTAACAAATTTCAATCAAAACTGAAAGAAAGTTTGTTGTAAGAAAATAAAAAAGCTAGTAATTTAATTCATGCTATATCGTCTGTGTAACATAGAAGTGGTGCCAACCTTAGCAAAAAATTTATTAGCCATTTCTAACAATATTATATGTTATACTTTGATATGCTGTCATCCTGTCTTCCCGTCTTTATTCGTCATTCTCTGGTTTGACAAGAATAAATCAGCTCTCAGTGCCATATAATCCCTTTTTACCAGTGAGCCCTGCAGCTCCTTTTTCTTCTCACACACTCTCACCCTTCTACATTCTAAGGTGTTCAGGTGTGTCTTTACATGCTTCAACCTTTACAGCGGTTGCTACACAATCCATTACAGCCTGCTGCAAGGACATGGAAGGAAAAATCGGTAAACACTGAATGACTTGAATGGACATATTCTTTACATTTCTGCACCGGATCTGTTCTTTTAATTGTGTAAGTGCCACTGTTTTAAACATAAAGTGTTAAATTTAGATACTCCTGCACATACTGCTTTTGCCATGTCACCTCTGTTGAACTTCATTTTTGTCTGACGAGTGGTCAACGCATAAAAGCCTGAGACATTTGCAGTTGTCAATCTTGATGATTAATTAGTAAACTTTTACAGCTTTTTAGTTCCATCCTGTTGCAAGCTGTGTGGCATCACTTTGCCTGGAAAGTTATCCATGTTAAATCTACACTTGCACTGTCTGCATAATTACGTGATGTACTTATTAACACTTAAAACCATGCCTTTTCTAATTATATGGTCTGTACAAGGACTTTGTGGTTACTTGCTCATGCTGTATCTTTCTTTAGAGACTTACATACTATATGTAAGTCTCTTAAGAAACAGAAAGTTCTTTTTTATTTGGACTGTTTAATGTTATAGCTAACACTTAACACAGTATTTGTAGTGTACCACCACTATAATCATGTAATTTAAAAGCTGGTATAGAATGGGGCATTTTCTGCACCATATTTTACTAACATATATCAAGGCATAATGTTTAGGTTCTACTGCCTGGAAATACTGTATGCACTGGAAACAGGTTTGTCCAGTCCGATTCCACAGAAAAGCCAATGCAGGATAATTTGCAGAAAAAAAGGTTAATGCTTGCCATGATAGAAAGGCACTAAAACAGGAAGTGCAGCAGATCCATGCATATACAGTGCTCAGCAGCCACAGAACCCAAGCTCGACCCAGCCTCCAAACTCCCCATCCCATCCAACTGAGCACCCATGGGATTAAACACGTCCGATCCACGGAGGCCCCACCCCGCAACCAACAGCACCCAAAGGATCCGCTACCAATGTCCTTGATGTTCGACGCCACATTACGCCCACAGAAGTCTTGTAGAGGTGTCAAAAGGGTTTTCTTATTTTGATTCTTTTGATTTCTGTACTTTCAAAAACTCTAGAACTTCCAGAAAGTCTAATATGCCTAAAAGGTATCGAAGCTTTTATAGAAATAATTCAAATTCCGGGCACGTTAGTATGTGTAAAAAATGTGTTATCCCTTTAAGTTGAAGGTTATTGCAGCTTCTCCTCTGATGTATTTCTGGGACTGTACATGTTGGGATTCAATGGCTTGAGGCATTGCAGACAGTCAAAGCATAAAGAACTGCAGTTGCTGGAATTTTTGTCAGTTCTTACAAACGAAAAAGTGGTGAATAGCTCGAAGGTTGCAGTAATTTTTCAGTTTTTACCATATCGCCAAGGTTTTGCTTTTTTTTTTGTTAGTTTAAATGAAATCAATGATTGCACTCACTTACTTTGGTTTGCGTTTTTAATTAATAAATTAATTTATTTACAAATATTTGTATTTTTTTGTTGTATTATTTAGCCTATGATTTTCACAGCAAAAGCAACAATGGTCCGAAGGTGGATGTCTGCAGTTCTGCTCCTTTGTGAGTATCTACTTTGACATTACTTGAATTTAACACAAAAATGATTTCAGTATGCCTCATCGGTACAAACATGTGATCACTTGCTAAGGTAGGACGGTTATTTTTTTGTTATTTTCTTGCATGTACTTGCCCTTTTCACATTGTTTTTATAAGATTATTTGCCTGGGTGGATTGTGCTTTAACCTAACTATTGTATAACTGTAGTCTTTTTTACAAAAACGTCAGTAAATCTGTAGAGATGGTGGTTGCAAAATTAACAAGTTTATTTCCTACATAATATAGAGTGTGGTATTGAGAGAGATGTGAGGACACAGTGCAGGGAGGTGTTGGCTCATTTCACCAACACAACAACTCATATATTTGTTTTCTTTATTTATAGTGCTGGTGGTGCCAGCTCACTTACAGGAAGAATGTGAGAGGAGCTCGTGCCACCCTACCCTAGGTGATCTTATGGTGGGCCGTGCTGCTCAACTTTCTGCCTCTTCCACCTGTGGCCTAAATGGGCCCCAGAACTATTGCATCCTGGGATACCTGGAGGTCAGTTCCAAGCCACAATATTCCATAATGTTTACTAGATTTTGGGATTTAATATGTTTTACACACTGAGTTGCATTTGTGCAATTAAACTAGAACAATAGCTGCTCACTAAAGCGTTCAATAAGTTGAACTGAACTTGATAACAGAGTGCACACATTTCAGTACAGTCTCCTGCAGTTAGGAAATATATAATATATAATTTCTCAACTTCTACAAAAAAACGATTAGAACAATTTCTGGTCATTTCTTAAATGGCAGTTTTGTGCCCTCAGGAAGCACAGGGTCATATTTCCCAACCGTGTGCCAAGTTTTCTACTATACATAGCAGTAAATGGTTACAGTAAATTAATGCCTGCCTTGACACACATTTTCTAGAATAAAATCCATCCCAAATCTTGCTGTCAGCATCTTAGCATGCAGCAGACAGTTTTCGCTTGATGTAGACTGAAAGCAATGTGGCCAACCTTGTGCATGCATACTACAGGCATGTTCAGATCTGTCAGTCCGATGGGTCTCGTGTTCCCTTAAGGCATATTTATTACCATTTACGTTGCATCCAATGCTTCTTTATGCTGAAGGCATGGAGTTTCACATAGAACATAATGTGTTCCCAGTTTTTGTTGGCATAAAGAATTAACTATGAAAACAGTTGCTTCAGTCAATAACCAGTGGTTGTGATATGAGTATGAATTCCTCTATGTTTATATACTTAAACAAATAGTGAGAACTATTCTTGTTCATACACGCCCACTAATGAAAATATGTGCTACGTATGCTTTCGTACCATTGTAGTGTGTACTAATTACACAACTGCCATGCAGCACTGATTTATTCTGTAGCCTGAAGCCAGTTTTGGAGAGGGACATGTGTGATTTCTTTATTTCTCAGGCATTTAGGATACTCCGCAATTAAAAGGAGGTTATTAAAAGGAGTATTAGGAGGTTATTAAATAGTGAGCTGTATTGGCTACAATACAGCAGATCACTGATGGGTGTGTGTATGTATGCGTCTGTTTGTGGGGCCATGGAATAGACTAGTGTCCCATTTAGTGTCAGTTCCCTTTTCTCACCCAGTGTTCCATGATAAACAAGTTACTAAAGATGAATGAATGAGAATTAACCTATGATCAGATAAATAGATCTTATTGACCATTTAAACTCAAAATCCTGGAGTTAGCTCTCTTCTGATGTTTTTTTTTTTTTTACATCCAATGCAATGTTTTCTTTAGGAGGAGCAGAAATGTTTCACATGCGACTCAAGAAGCCCCTACAATCGTTACAACAACCCGAATAGCCATCAAATTGAAAATATCATTACAACCTTTGAGCCAGAGCGTAAGATGAAGTGGTGGCAGTCTGAGAATGGTGAGTCTCACAGATTTAACAGCTGTGTGAGTCAACCACACACACACACACACACACACACACACACACATGCATGTACGCACACACACACACACACACACGCACAGACACACACACATATGGACACACACACACACACACACACATATGCAACCATATGCACACACACTCTCATGTATGCAAACACACACACACTCTCATGTATGCAAACACACACACACTGTGGACTTTAGTCATTTTGAATAAATAGTACCAAAGTTACATTTTAAGCGTTATTATATATTTTACAAGCATTATATGTAAGAAATATCATGAACAATTCATCTGTACTTATTAACACTTAAAACCATGCCTTATATTTTAGGTGTGCATCAAGTCAGCATTCAACTAGACTTGGAGACTATGTTTCAGTTTAGCCATTTAGTCATGACATTCAAGGTAACTTTTCTTTTTTTCTGTTGAATGGAGGGGTGGAATTGGTAAGATTTTTTGACTAACACTGCAATGCACTGGACCTTGTCTGTGTAGAGTTTCAGACCTGCTGCAATGCTGGTGGAGAGGTCAAAAGATTTTGGTCGTACTTGGAAGGTGTTTCGGTACTTTTCTGCAGACTGTGCTGCAGACTTCCCCAGAATCTCATCAGGCCCAGCAGAAGCTATAGACGACCTCATCTGTGACAGCCGCTACTCTGGAGCTGAGCCTTCTACTGATGGAGAAGTACAACTTCTTTCCACTTTCCTTCTCATTAAATTTTTTCAGCATAGTTTAATGTGTGTTCTAAATGTCATAAATCCCTTACAGGTGGTGTTAAAGGCTTTGGACCCCAACTTTTATATTGAAAATCCGTTTGACCCTATCATTCAAGGTCTGCATTTTAACACAACTTAAACGGAAAGATTTTTGTATCTTAGGGCATACCTAAGCTATGATTTGATGTTATACT
Source organism: Leiocassis micropogon (assembly GCA_028565275.1). Taxonomy (NCBI): domain Eukaryota; kingdom Metazoa; phylum Chordata; class Actinopteri; order Siluriformes; family Bagridae; genus Leiocassis; species Leiocassis micropogon. The sequence goes on from JAOVVA010000010.1 coordinate 12,628,380, forward strand.
GTACATTTCTCAGATTTCTACAATGCATTAAGTATGCATCAAATGCATTAACTACTAATGCATTTTAATATTCTATTAGCTAAAGTAACTGATTATTGTATAAAAGATAGATGCTGTATAAAAAAACCCATAAAGAAGCATAGTTTTTCTTTGCTGTTAGACCTCATCAGCATAACTAACCTGCGAGTGAACTTTACACGTTTACTCACACTGGGTGATGATTTGTTGGGACGGAAGAAGAGGAACCCACAGGATAAATACTACTATGCTCTCTATGAGATGGTGGTCAGGGGGAGCTGCTTCTGCAATGGCCATGCCAGCCAATGTATGCCTGTTTATAACACACGCGGAGATGCCTTAAATGAACCTGGCATGGTGAGCAATTTATTAATTTATGAATATTGGATTTGATTTGACAATCAGTATTACTGACCCAAGAAGTTGTGAATGAATGTTATAATGCGAGTCCCAAATACAAAGCTATTTGTATTTTTGTATTCTGTATACTGTATCTATTTTATATTATATTGAGAAAACCCATACTATCTTACTGTTATGGCATTGTGATTAGTATTGTAGTGTATAGTATTTAAAGTAACAGGGACTTTTTGTTCCCAGGTTCATGGGCGATGTGTGTGTCTACATAACACCATGGGGAACAACTGTGAAAAGTGCCAAGATTTTTACAATGATGCCCCCTGGAGGCCAGCTGGAAGCACTGACCCACATGTTTGCAGAAGTAAATGAAGCAACAACAACAAATTCTAACAGTAATAATAATAATAGTAATAGTAGTTGCTAGTCCTGTAAGAAAGAGAGAGATCTTAATGATACAGGGGCCCTAGTGATAGTGAACACTAAATCATATGGCTTTTAGACCTGAAGAATGTATTGGTAGGGTTCAGGGACCAGTATTAGCTTTTTTAAGATCCCTCAGGATTTCATGCCTTTCATGCCATCTGGGCAATAAAAGTACTTTAGTTATATAATACCTTGGATCTTATTTTAGGTGTATTAGAATACAAGTACTTACACTACCTCTCAAACGTTTGGGATCATATTCCAACTCTTTCTTTCCAACTTCTGTCTTTCCTGAGTTTTATTTCTGTCTACATTGTAAAACAAAGCAAAAATATGCAAGCTTTCATAATGCCTCTTATCTGAGGTACTGATTGTTAATTGGTGATTTCTGAGGCTGGTAACTCTGAATGAACCTCTTCTCTGGTCTTTTTTGTCCTGGGATGGTCTTCATGAGAGCCAGTTTCATCATTGTGCTTAATGGGTTTTGCTAATGCACTTGACACAATACTGTTCTTGCAAAAACTGTTCCAGAAAGGCTGACTTCCATGTCTTAAAATATCAACTGACTGTTGTTGTTGTTACATAATTACCTAATTCCGTGTGTTATTTCATAGTTTTGAAATCCACAGTATTGTTGTAGAATGAAGAATTTAAATCAGTAAACAAAAACAAAGAAATTTTCAAGAAGTCCCAAACTTTTGAGCGGTAGTGTACATGGTAGAAAGTAAATAATGGCTACATTTTTCCATATCCTGTTACAGGGTGCAACTGCAATGGCCATTCGGAGAGATGTCACTTTGACCTACAACGTTACAGAAACACTGGGCAGGTCAGTGGTGGTGTGTGTGATGACTGCAGAAACAACCGCATGGGCGCTCAGTGTGAGCGATGCAAGCCACACTACTACAAGGACCCTCTCCGCTCTCTAAGTGATCCTTATGCCTGTATACGTGAGTAAATTCAAAAAGACAAAAAAAAAAAACTGATTTTTTTTTTCTAGCTTACTAAGCTTTATTCTGTTTCTCTGCAGCTTGCACTTGCCACTCAGTAGGGTCTGTGGATGGTGGATTATGTGATCCAGTGAGTGGTCAATGTGTGTGTAAGCAGAACGTAGAGGGCGAGCACTGTGATCGGTGCAAAATTGGATTCTATAGACTCAGCCAAGAAGACACTAACGGTTGCCAGAGTAAGATATCCTCTTCTCCATCATCCTACACTTTGAAAAAAAAAAAAAACATCTAGTATTTCTCACTAAGTTTAAAGTGACAGAAATACACTGCCTGGCTTAAAAAAAAAAAAAGTCTTGCACTCATTGTGACCGTTGGACCGCCTTTTGCTTTGATTATGGCCATGGAAGCATTTCGATAAGCTTATGTCAAAACATTTATTTCCATCCGGAGTCACATTAAAGTCTCTTTAAGAGCTTGTATTGATGATGGGAGATTCAGACTGCTGTGTACAGCCTTCTCCAGCACATCCCAATGTATCTCAATGGGGTTAAGGTTTGGAACCTTTGGTGGCCAATCCACATGAAAAAGAAATATGTCTTATGCTCCCTGAACCACTTTTTTCACAATTTCTAATTGATAGTATATTCAGATCATCAGCTGACCTCATTTTTTAGGCACATAATGTTACTGAACATAGACCTGACCAGCTGAAGCCACCCCAGAGCATAGCAACGCCCCCACAGGCTTGTAAAGTAGGCACTTGGCTTGATTAGCGAATCACTTCATCCGCCTCTTTTCTCACCCTGATGCGCTCATCACTCTGGAACAGGGTAAATCTGGACTCATCAGAGCACATGACCTTTTTGCAATGCTCCACAGTCCATCTTTATGTTCCCTAGGAAATTTTTCCTTTAATCTCACTGTCTCACCTTAAGTGGTTTTCTACTCACTACTGTACATCAGTTACGGTTAAATAACTTGTAGCCAGCTGAAACATATTAATCATCGCAGGAATTTTCCAATTGAAATCTCTTACTCAGGTGGTGACTTTCTTTTTGGCTGGGCAATGTTATATGGTTATTAAAACTATTACTTGACAATTTTTCTGATTAAAAAACTTCATAATCTTCTCATAAGTTTGAATAAGCTTCTTTTAGAAGATATATTTTACATTTTAAGCATTATTCTACAAAGGTGAACATCTAAAACTGAATTATCTTAGATTTGATTTGTAATAATGCCATAATACGAATGAGTTCAAATATACTCAGGATATTTTTACTTGCTTGATATAATTATTTTCTTTGTATGTATCAAATATAATTGCAGTTACATCTTACACTGTTCTGTATAGCAAAATAAAATTTTCCATATAAATGGAGCCTTTAAAATGAAAAGTGAAGTTTATCCAAAAAGACATTTTGTCTTCCTGTATGATTTGTTAATGAATAACCTTTTGTTCTTGTGTGGACATGACCAGGGTGTATGTGTAACTTTTTGGGCACTTTAAGCACCTCTCCATGTGAACAGAACACAGGTCAATGCATTTGTGATCGGTTTGCTCGTGGATCTGAGTGTGACCAGTGTGTAGTGAGTATCCATTATTCTTCCTACAAAATGCATCAGAAAATTTTAGCATACATATTTTGCAGCTTAAAAGGACGATTAAATCTGAATTTATTTCCTTTTGATTTTTTAGCCAGGATACTGGGGACTAGGAAACACAGTCTATGGTTGTCTACCATGTGACTGTGACATAGGAGGAGCCTTCACTACTCTGTAAGCTAATAGATAATTCAACATTTCTCACAATAAATCAATTAATAATTCATTAAATAAAACAATTCTCCGGGAATCCATATCACTTGTATGTATGTATGTTGTATTTATGTATGTCTACGTAGGTGTGACTCAGAGAATGGTCAGTGTCGGTGCAGAGCCAATATGGTGGGACGTCACTGTAGTGAACCTGCTCCTGGTTACTTCCTGGTTCCTCTTGATTTCTATCTCTATGAGGCTGAAATTGCTATACCTCTGGACACTACATGTTCCTCTCACCTGGTGTGTGACCACACCTGTACCAGCCTATACAACTTTTAATAATATACAATGCATCGAGCAAGTATTTACACTTTGTGATACGAGAATTATTCGAATGTTTCCTAGGTTAAACCCAGTCCTTCCCCTGGACCACCCGTGAACCCTATTACATCTCGTCCACTTCCTCACTGTCCCCATGGAACCATAGTTCGTGAGCCCACACCACCGCCTGAGGAACCTTATGTCCCCGACCCCACTGAACCATCTACATATGAGAATAATCAGCCTCCTGTAGCATATTACACTTCACCTCCTGCTGTCACTCTTCCTAGCTGTGCGAACTACTTCAGGAGCAGAGGCTATGATGTTGAATTCAGGGATGGGAGATTTGTGGTGGTTAAGCGTGAGAGACACCGCAAGCGAAGACAAGGCCAGGTACAATCAGACTAATATACCGATCTGACAAGTCTGCCATGTTTTTTAGATAAAATTTTCGATTGCTGTATTAAGTTGTTGTTTGCCTCTCCAGTTCACCATTCCCCTGCAGCCCGGGTCTCTCCATCAGGTCATTCTACGACCACATACACCAGATGAACCCATTTCTTGGACTGGACCAGGAGTTGTGCGGGTTCAAGATGGAGCAGGACTCCGATTCATTGTCACCAACATCCCGCTAACTCTTAATTATCATCTTGTTGTTCGTTATGAGCCACAGGTTTGTATATTTGTTTTAAGGTTTGTTTGACCAGTACATGTCTTCTACAGATCCTAAGCTGAACTTGTTATTATGGCATCATTAGTATTATGTAGTGATATATTTGGTTTGTAAATGTGTGTATTATTTCACGTGTACTAATTAGAATGTATTTTTTTTGTATGTGTGTATGTAGACGACAGATGATTGGACAGCTAGTGTAAAAATTGTCCCATTAGGATCTCCTAATGAAAATTGTCCATTTGATCCATCAGAGAAAACTTTTACGCTTCCTGGAACTAGCAGGTGAGCTAAGATTTTTTTTAAATATTTTGCATAAAACATGAGACATTCATTAGCTTTTCATTTTAATCCAGGGTGTCTCGTCTAATCCATACAGGATCCAAAAAACCAAATAATCAGGAGCCACAACCTGAAGCCCAAAGATGGTCTCATTAAACAAATGGGATCAGTTGTGGCTCCTGATAGGTTTAAATAAAAACCTGTTTGGTTGTTATAGCTTTTTGCTGTTGCTGCAACTATAAATGTTCTCTGATATTCACTGATGTTTCATTCCATATAGGGCTGCCATTTTGAATCCTTCTGTATGTCTCAGCGCTGGCGTGCGGTACTATGTGGATATCACATTTGAAAATCCCGACCGTTACTGCAGCTCACATATTCTAATTGATTCTGTAAGCTCTTTTCTTTTGCATTGCCATCAGCATTGTTGATCATTTGCAACACGAAAAGAAACTAAGTTATAAACTACATTTTTTTTTTTTTTACCTAAAAAATACTCAGATGGGACTTATTCCAAAGATAGAGTCTCTGCCAAATTTCTGCTCTGATGTAACCCTGACTCAGTACCAGCATTATCGCTGTGTGGAGTTGGGTGCACAGGCAGGGGAACAGACTCTACCTGAGGTGTGCGAAAACCTAATTGCCAGCATGTCAGCATACATCCATAACGGTGCAATTCGTAAGTATTCTACCAGTATATGTAATACAAAACATAGCAACATAGAAATAATGCTACTCATCTAAAGCCAATAAACTCACTGAGCATGACTGAATCAATACAATATAAAAAGAAGTATGTCAACTTGATATGAATATGTGAAAGTGCAAGTGTAATCAGGTTAAGTCGAGGTGAAAAGACATTTAACCGAGCCTCATAACAACTAAGCTTAGAAAGCCTTTCCAACCATTTGGTGACCTTTTCAAGTGGTTGTCCCTTTTGGCTCACAGTCAACAGTCCATTAATAATCCCTGTCCAGTCCATTACGAAAACCCTGTTTTTTTTCTGCCAGCTTGTAGATGTAATCCTGAGGGGTCATTCAGCTCATCCTGCAGTAAATTTAGAGGACAATGTGACTGCAGACCCAATGTGGTTGGCCGCTGTTGCGACACTTGTGCCCCCATGACCTATGGATTTGGACAAAATGGCTGCTCATGTAAGTAATACACACTGATAAATGGTAGCTAAATGGAATGTACAGACAAGTGTATGTGAAGGATAAGTGTTTGTTAGAGCAATTTTACAAAAATGTATGGATGCTTAAACCCCAATTTGGCTGGTCAATATGACTCATGTGACTTTTTCTTGTTTCCTAGCATGTAACTGTGAGCCACAGGGTTCCAAAGCTAGGTTCTGTGACCATAAGACCGGACAGTGCCAATGCCATGATGGGATTACAGGCCGACGATGTGATAGGTGTCTGCCTGGATACTATGGTTTTCCGAACTGCAAACGTTGCCAGTGCAACGAGCTGGCTGACCTCTGTGACCCGATTACTGGAGTATGTCTAAACTGCAGGGAGCATTCGACTGGGCCCCAGTGTGAAAGGTCTGAGCTCGGTTAACAAAATTAAAATACAATTTTATGTTTGGCTCAGCGTTCTTTAATGTTATGAATGTTTTTTCGGCAGGTGTGTTGAAGGTTACTTTGGTGATCCCTTAATAAGGGAACCCTGCAAGCCATGCCTCTGTCCAGATGTGAAAGGCAGCGGCCGTTTCTTTGCCCACTCCTGTGAAAACGACCCAAACTCTCTAACCCCAACCTGTCAATGCAGGCCAGGGCATCAAGGTCTGACCTATTTACATACTGCTTTAATGAACAATAAACAATATCTCACTGACATTAGTTCCCTGATCACATTATGTCTTAAACAGTATAACCAAATCTAATAAATAAAGATGTAGCTTGATTTGACATAGACACATGTATTCACATGCAGTAACTGGATTACAGTCCTGAATCCTGTCCTTTTTCTTTCACAGGTTTCAAGTGTGATAAGTGTGCACCTGGTTACTATGGTAACCTGCTTTTGGCAGGCGCTACATGCAAAGAATGTCCCTGCAACAACAACATCGATCCCAATGATGGCGAAGCATGTGATGCTTTAACTGGCCAGTGTCTCCGTTGCTTGCATAACACTTATGGGCCTCAGTGCCAGACATGTAAACCAGGATACTATGGCAATGCACTACTCCAGGACTGCAGGGGTATGGAGTGCATTTTTGAAAGTACATTTTTATTTATTAATTAGAATCTTATAGAAATATGAATGCAATGGTTTTAAATGTCTAAAGCAATGCTTTTAGCAAATTCTTTTATTTACAGAGGGGCCAAAATTTCTGGACTCATGCCTCTGACTTTGCAGCACTTGTGTATACACTGTATACAAGAATGTCGTACCATGCAGAGATGATTTCCTGGGTATTATATATGGGTTAAAGGCCCAATAATGGCAACCCGGCAGTGGTGGGGCTCAAACCTGGACCCAATGATCCGCCTAGAGCCTAAATCATCTGTTTTATCACTGCCCTGCTCTTCAGTAATTATAATAAAAGTATTTGGTTTGTGAGAGCCTTTCTAGATACACCAGAACTCCCTACTAGTGTGTAAAAACATAGAAAATTATGTGGTAATAGTGATAATAATACAAACTATTATATAGTATATTTAAATAAAACAGCTTATATATCCAAAACTGAATAAAATAAAATGTATAATAAGAGAACAACAAGAAACAAGAATAACATGGACAATAAATGTATGATAAATGAAATAAGCGAATTAAAGATGGCACAATAAAAAGATGTATATAGACTCATTGGGTGAGTGCAAGGGTAAGGTGTAAATTATGAGTTTTTAGTTTTGAATGAAGGTGTATACACGGAGATAGAGAATGTAACAACGTTTTGAGACAGGAAGGAGAAAAAGTAGACTGTGCAGTCATGTAGAGACCAGAGAAAATATTTTGTATCATAGTAAGAAACCTAAGAGAACCAGTCCAACGAACACATGGTGATGATACATACAGTATGTTTGTTCCCTTGTTCTGGTCTGGTTAAGAACACATGCAGTTAAGTGAAATTATAGTGTGGAGTCTAGTGCTGATGATTTTAGTGTAATAGTCAGTCTTGGCTGTTTTAAATGCCTACTCATACTGTCTGGCCCAGCTTTCTGCTGAGACATTTTATTATTGCTCAGTAGTTTTCATAGAGCAGAGCCATTTCTTAAAGCATTTCTGAACGTAATTAATAGTATTAAAGAGAATATTAGGATGGTGTTGACTCTGTGGATGGCTCTGCGGTTGTTGTTGTTTTTTTTAATCCCCCTAAGAGTGGTATTATTTGTGTTAAAAGTCAGTGTGAGTCAGAAGGAATAGATAAATCAAACAGTAAACTTTATGATCAGCGATACACAAATCCATGTCATACAGGTTAAAAGATAAAGTGATCAGGACACAGATAAACAATGTAAATGTAAAATCTCCTATAAACAGCATGGAAAGGTACATTATGAGGATTACATTTCTGCTTTTCTTTCCCTGCTTGTGTGTTTACAGAATGCTCATGTGACCGGCAGGGCACAGATGTGACTAGGTGTCCACTGGGCAGCTCCTGCATGTGTGATCAGGTGACAGGGCAGTGCCCATGTCGACGTGGTGTGGAAGGCATTCGGTGTGATCGTTGTAAGGATGGATACTGGAATCTGAGTGGAAATTCCGGGTGTCAGCCGTGTAACTGTCACACAAGCCACTCCGTCAGCAATCTGTGTGACAAGGTGACCCTCTTTCGATGTACTCATTTTGTTGTTCAAATACACAAAGACGTATGATGACATCTTCACCCTCTCCACCTTTTTTTTTTCCAGATTACAGGCCAGTGTCCTTGTGAAACAGGATATGGTGGTAAACAGTGCAAGGGTTGTGCAGCCAATCATTTTGGAAACCCTGACATTCAGTGCATATGTATGTAGCTTAACAATAATGATAGCATGTCAGTGTCATTTTAATTTGAACAAGTCCTATTCCTCTTCATTGAAGTGATTGATTTTAGTATTTCAACTTTCTCCAACTCACTTTTCTAGCCTGCGACTGTGACATGCAGGGATTTGTCTACCCAGGCTGTGATCCTGACACTGGCGAGTGTCTGTGTAGGCCTGGAGTAAGTGGAAATTTCTGTGAAAAGTGTGCCCCAGGGCATGTTCAGGACTTCCCTGCCTGTGAGCCCTGCCACCCTTGTTATCATCTCTGGGAAACAAATGTCACAGACATCTCACAAGCTATAGACAACATGAAGGTCTTGCTTTCTAAATACGAAGGATCTCTTTCACTTAACGACAAGCGACATCAGGAAAAGATACAAAAGTTAAATGAGAAGCTTCAAAGCCTGGTTAGCATGCTAGGCTATGATCGGGATGATCTGGGAAGCATAGAGAATTTCCTAAATCAAATCAGGTGCATTTTTTTTCCAAATATCTCTGCTCTTCAGTCATCTAATTTATATGAAAGAAAATTGGTCACACTTTTACTTGCATGCCTATCCATAAATAAATATGGAGAGAAAAAAAACCCTAATCTTTCTCATTTATATCTCAGGAACTTAACAGAAACCATAGATCCAAACACAATTATTGTTGATCCATCTAAATTGCTGGAAAGTGAAATTGATCATATTTATCAGGAATTTAAGAGGTTACTCGATGATCTGAAAAAGAAAATTGAAGCTGGCCAAAGCATAGATCTAAAAAAGCTACACGGTAAGTAAGCTTCTCATTCTGTAAAGGGTGCTACTAACCTTATAAAAAAGTATCTGATGTGATCATTTTTGTTACAGACGACCTGGAGAAGATCCGTAAGCTCCATGCTGGCTTCCTGAAAGATGAAGAACGGGTAAAGAAGGCAAGAAACAAGATAGACACTTCCAGGCTGATCCGGCAGGACATAAAAAAAGAGCTGAACAAATGCCAGCTGCGGCCCCTGGATGTACTGGAGAAGAAGGTCAAAGGGCTCAGTGTGGCCAAGCTTAATGAGGAGGTCAGTTAAATAAACTCTTACTGACTCGGGTACTCTCTCACTTATTCTCTATACCACTTACAGTATCATGTACAGACTCTGAGCACTATGCAGGGTACTATCTGGATGGACTGCCAATCCAACGCACAGCACACAAGCACACACACATTCACATACACACTATGCGCAATTTAGAAATACAGAATAGCATAATCTGCATGCCTTTGGAGTGTGGGAGGAAACCCGAGTACACAGAGGAAACACACCAAGCATGGGGAGAACATGCAAGGTCCTCAAACACTGCCTGAGGACAGCCTGATACTGCTAACCACGATGCCGCTGTGCTGCCCTGACTCTATTAATAGACATTTATTCAACCTGTTTGTCTTGTTTGCTACTTACCAACAGATGTCGCCAGACTCCAAACTGTAAATTTGCTGTAAAGTACAGAATACAGGGTAATCAAACGAAAACCTTATTTTTTCTTTGCAACATATATCTGGGGTTGCGCATGTTCTCCTTGTTGCCACATAGCTTTCCTTCTGGTAAATAGCCACTAGGCGTGATTGAGCATGCAAATGTGTGTTGATGATTCACTGGATGAACCAGTGGACAGGCTCAGGATTCACCACAGTTCTGGCATCGATAAAGCAGTCATATCATATCAAAATAAATGAGTGAATGAATGAGTGAATGCATGCATTCTACATTCATTGAATCTATCATGTTTGTTTATGTGCTACAGATTTGTGGAGCACCAGGCGATGCAGACTGTGAAAACGCTGTGTGTGGTGGTGCTCTGTGCGGGAAATGTGGCGGACCATCGTGTTCAGGAAGTCTCCCTGTTGCCCTCAATGCCACAGACACAGCAAAGAAGATCAAAGCAGGCATTCAAAGTCTGCTCCAAAATCTGACAGAGGCAGAAACAAAGGTACAATGAATCACACCACATATGGCTAGATATGTTTTTACATATTTTACATATTTAGAACTACTTCTATGTGTCATATAGGAACTGAGATGCTAAATAAAGACTGCTCTTTTCATTTTCAATATTATTTTATGCTATCATAATAAATGTATTATATATAATTTTTGTTTTTAGGTTAAAGACATCAAAAATATGAATAGAGATGTGAAAACCAAGGCAGAGAATATGAAGGAAAAAGTCCTGAGGAACAAGAACAAGTTTGAAAAGGCCAAAAATGAGACAAAAAAACTTATAGAGCGTGTTAGGGAATATCTCAGCGGTAAGACCTGTTCTTTGTTTTCTGAAGTCAAGTTCATTAGTTTTATCCATAACCGTCTTTACACTGATTAGGCTTCGCTATAAGTTGTTTTTGTTTTTAACCTTGTTAAGACTTATATAAACCCATACATTTAGAATAAGATACATTCTTGTTGTATCTTGTTGTAGCAGAGACAATGGAACCGGAAGACATTGACAAGGTAGCCTCTGCTGTGTTGGCTATTAAACTTCCTAGTTCTCCAGATGAGATTAAGAGGATGATCCAGAATATACAGAAAATAATGGAGAACTTCACACACATTACAGAAGACCTCAAGGACTTGGAGGATAAGGCCAAATTAGCCACAGACTTGAAAAATAAGGCTGATGAGATCCTGTAAGTACATGATCATTATGAGGCATTGATCCGAACAAAGCAAATAATATGGAACACTCTTTAAAAATCATTCAAATATATTATCCTGTAGCTCATTATTCCTGTTCTTGTTAAATTTCAGAAACCAAACAAAGGAGATTGATATCAGTGACATAGAGAAAGTCATAAATGAAACTGCTCAACTCCACGACAAGATAAAGAAGAAGCTGAATGAGACGCAAGACAACATAAGTGTTACTGGTGAATTACTTGACCAGGTGAATATTTTACTTATATCATCTCTCCTTGACCCTCCTGCTCTGTCTGGAATCCATGAGAATGTTTTAGCAGCTCTGATAATCCTTATACTGATACTGTGCTCCAGACACTCCCTGCAAAATTTTATACAGTTAAATCTTTAAAATTCTAAAATCTAAAATTGTTTCTGAGGCTGGTCATTCAAATAAACTAATCCTCTCCAGCAGAGGTAGCTCTTGGTCTTCGTTTTCTGGGAG
>JAOVVA010000010.1:12646009-12659581 GCA_028565275.1 Leiocassis micropogon
TTAAGTCTTTGTATTTAGGGGCCTTAAGTTGAGTTTGTTTTACCCACTGGTCCCTCTGAATATGAATAATTCTAAACCTGCTAGTTATTACCTTGTCTGAAGAAGATAACATCTGGCTGCATCTAAAAGACAATGGGAGAGAAAAGTCTGTAATATGCATGTAATTTCAAAAACACATTCAACTTTAAAACTCAGTTGAATATATTTAATTATTTTGGGAACTTTTCTTGCATACTTACATATATTTATTAGGTTATAGTGTAACAGCATAGGAAAACTTGTTAATATTTTTTAATCTCTTCAGGTTTAGTCTTTCAGAACGTTGTTCAGGATCTGATACTATCAGAGATGTGATCAGATTAAAGGCATTGCTTTACATACAAGTCCTTTGCGGCTTTAATCTTCCTTGCTTGTACTAGTCATTACTTCATGTGGGTGCTCTTAGCACTTACCCTTTGCGTGAGAGGGTTCTTTTTTTTGTTGGTATGTCTAGACTCCATCCTGACAACCCCACACGAAATAAACCAAATCACATTGATAAAACTTATAAACCCTGTATCAATTGATGTTAAACAAAGCAGGGAAGTCTACAAGAAACTTCATTCTGAAAATAACCAGCTATACTGCTACTAGTATCTTTGTAGACATATAGGAGACATAGTAGGAGTAGCCAAAAGTTGGGTGAGCAAAGATCCACTCACAGTGGTGTGTCCATATTCGTGAATATCAGATTAAGTATCTGAGGCTGCTGTTGTTCCCAGATCAATGAGACTAGATGTAAGTCATTCATTTTCAGAATCTGAGGTCGTGGAGTTTGGTCTAATTGCAGACATTTTCTGATAAAGCATTGAATATGGCCTTAGATTTGTTTCTCTCATAAGGTTTGCTAAGTATGCTGTACATGCAAAAGCCATTGACATTTTCAATCCTTTTCCCCCTCACCAAATGTAGGAAGAGAAGAAATGCTTTGTGTGCGATTCTAGCAAGTCCTACAATGACGACGCACATACAACAAGCCACAGAATTGAAAATGTAGTGACCACGTTTGCTCCTAACCGACTAAAGACTTGGTGGCAGTCAGAAAATGGTGAGTTAATGACCAACATGACCAACTCTCTTTTTTCTTTCCATATTTGATTTCTTTTGGAATAAAGTTGAATATATTGTACTTCTAGTAAACATTTCTTATTAAAAGGTTAACGTTTTTTACTTTATGATGGCTACTATAGTTTCCAATGTGTTATCACTTTTAAGTAAGCAGGAAAGGGCTTTCGTTCTCATGGGAAAATAGAACACTGCAAAGGAGGGCTTGTTAAAGGGAACACCTCTCAGGATAACCCCCTGTAATCATACCATTGGTGGGAGTTACAACTTCAAAGCCGGCACCTAATAGCTGACTAGTTAAAATAATGACCTTTGTTTTTACTCTGAAATGACTTTTTTCCCTTCATAAAAAACCTTTTTCCCTTCGGAATTTATCACCCACAAGCCTTGGCCAGTTGTTTTGATACTGACTGCATTAGAAAAATAATGAAATGCAAAAATACTGGAATTCCGTCCTGAGAAAGCTGGAATATGAAATGAACGGAAAAGGAAGTAAAAGACGGCTGCAACCAGAGAGGCATGCGAATAAAAGGCTGAGTTGTTCTAAGAGAGGAGAGCTTAAGGTGGGGTAATGTATGGGGGAGAGGAAGCAGTTATTCACCACAGCTGGACACATGGGCCTGGGAATCAGACACAGGCATACAGCTTAATGATACATTCTCTCTCCTTCCTAGATCCATGTGGCATAGTTCCAACAAAAGCAGATGTTCACAGCTGTGACTGTAGAACTGTACTTTGACTGTATTTAGACTTTTTACATACTGTACCAGCTGCAGATGTTACTATGACATGATTTGTAATGTACTGTAGAAATTATTTTATATTATTTCCCTTATGTAATTTTCCCTTTAATATGCTAAACTCTGTTCTCAGGGGTGGAAAATGTGACCATCCAGCTGAACCTGGAAGCAGAGTTCCACTTCACCCATCTCATCATGACCTTCAAGGTAATTGTGATTATAGGCTGAGGGACATGGTCTGGTGATGACAGGTGTGTGTATGTGTGTGTGCGTGCATGGATGCATGCATTGAGGATTCACATAATCACGGCTTGTGGGGGAGGTGATGGGGGATCTGTGTGAGAACAGTAGGAGGTCTGGAGAAGCTCCAGCTTTGCTTGTGACTTGAGACGATTGGAATGTTGCTGATAAAGATTCCTCTTCAACAATTCAGTCCTTATGTCTAAAATGAAATAAGCCATGCAATAAAATCCTTGATGCAATAAATAACATTCAAGTTAGATGAAACCTCCATGTACAATGTTAGTCTTAATTTCTAATGTATATCTGTTTTTGATGAACTGTAAAACATTCTAAATGTATTACACACACTTCCTCCATGAACAGGCCAATGGATATAGTGCTACTTAAAACTTAAACTTATAAACAGAACATAACACAATTGAGTTGAGGGTGAAGGACACAACCATAACAACTTGGTGTTGCTGGAATTTGAACCCACCATCTTTGGATCAGTAGCTCAAAGCTTTATCTACTGAGATAGCACTTACCCAAAACTTTTGAAGAACCCAAAAGGTGACAAGCCGCATACCAATGGATGTGTACAGCAATCTCAAATCTAAATTTGCCCACTCTCTAGCAGGGACTAAAAACATATGGTGCATTGTTGGAAATTAGGATTTAAAAATTTTATTGTGATATTAGTTCATGCACTTAGAGGTACTAAATGTCCAGGATCTTTTATTGATATTGTCCAGGATTGATTTTATTCATTATGTCTGTTACTGTTTTTCCTTCACTTAGCTGGGTACCAAGATTGTTTAGAAGCAAATATGCTACTGACCCTGGCAGCACTAAATAGTGAACCTGCAGACGTTTTTTTTTTTTACTTGAAAATGTATTGCCATTGCAGTATTAGGTGCATTGTTTCATATCTCATGAGCAACTGTCATTACACATACTGTAGCATCTTACATTTTAGCTCCTGGGTGAGGATTTTATTAATTATCTGCAAATTTACCAAGACAGTATTCTCTTTAACCTGTTAAAATTCTTTCTTTGCCATGTTTAACCCAGACCTTCCGGCCAGCTGCCATGGTGATCGAGCGCTCTGCTGACTTTGGAAAGACATGGCAGGTGTACCGTTACTTTGCCTATGACTGCGAGTCCTCCTTTTCATTGATCTCTCGGGGGCCCATGAAGAAGGTGGATGATGTCATTTGTGACTCTCGCTATTCTGATATCGAGCCATCTACAGAGGGAGAGGTCATCTTTCGTGTATTGGACCCGGCATTCAGGATCGAGGATCCCTACAGCCCAAGGATCCAAAGTAAGAGCTTTATTTATAAGAGCTTTTGCATGCATAACAATGCAGAATATACACATACGCTGCAGAGATAAGGATCGTGTACATCCTTTGAGCATGTAGCATCTTTTCTCCGATTTTAGATATGCTGAAGATTACTAATCTAAGAGTGAAGTTTACTAAGCTGCACACTCTGGGGGACAACCTGCTGGACTCGCGTATTGAGATCAAGGAGAAGTACTACTATGCCATTTACGACATGGTGGTGAGGGGCAACTGCTTCTGTTACGGCCACGCTTCTGAGTGCGCGCCCATTGATGGAGCTGGAGAGGTGGTGGATGGAATGGTAGGTAACTGTTGCACAAAAGTGAATCGAAGACATACTTTTCATGTAATAGGTTTTGATGCGTACTGTAATAAGTAAGAATAAATCTTCAGGTGGCATGCTGTAGTAGGAGAATGATCGTCATACTTTTTTCTATTTATAGTATTGTTTATAGTATTGCATTTGGCAGACGCTCTTATCCAGAGCAACTTACATAAGTCCTCTGAAGTTTCCATCATTAACTATATCCTTACACTGGTTCACTAGGTTACTACCTAGAAGTGCTATTAGTCAAATACATTAGAAACAGATCGTCACTTAAAGATCGCCAGTGACTCAGCTACACGGCCATCTAGAGGAAGTTCATTACACCACCTAGGTGCCAGAACATAAAACAGTTTAGATGCATGTCTTCCTCGATCTCTGAGAGATGGTGTTAACTTTTACCGTGCAGAAGCAATGTGTAAACACTCATTTTTTCACTGGCCTTTTTTTCGAAGTTGAAATGATTGTAGATAAAAAAAATATATAGCTTGTCATGTAAAAAACAACAACAACAAAATAAAGCAATTCATGTTAAAAAAAACCTGTAAATTGCTGAGACTGTCTTCTGTCAAATAAACATCTTATCCGAGCGATCAGATTAGAGAAATCAACAGTTCTGTGGTGTAACAAGCGTATTATTGCAGGTGTCTTTTCGCTTAAGTTGAAAGTTCATCCTAGGAGAGAGATTTTCGTGTTGCCGGGCATTTAATCAGCAGGCATTGATTAGCTTTTTATGAACCGAAAGCTAAGAAAAATGCCAGCATGTCAGCTTCTCATTGAAGAATCAAATTAACATGTTTATCAACAAAGCTGTTTATGATTTTATAATCTGTTTCTTATAAAAATCCAAATGTGCACTGTGAATGAACTCAATGGATTTTTTTTTTTGCTGTGGAAAGTCACGCTTCAGTAAACACATGCTTTACTTTTCATTTGTGTATCTGAAGGAAGCATCCTGTTTAGTCTCCATTCCACATTATTTGCTTCCTGTCTAACATGTATTTCATCACTATAGGCTGTTCACTATGAACAACCTCAAAAAGAAATTCATCCTGATTCATAGTAACTGGAACTTACTGATTTTATTTGCACCGTAATGTGCCTGGTTTGTGCGTGCTAGAAATGGTATAGTACACTGAAAGCTTGCACAAGCTGTGTGCATGTGTGTGTGTGTGACTGCTCCCAGAGCTGGCATTTGTTAATCGAGTCCAGATGTATCAAGTATAAACATTTTCAGCTGCCATCTGGATCGGGGGATTTTACAGCTTGTTCCGAGTTGCTTCATCTTTACCATAGATCTTTTTCATTTAAAGATATTTTTCGGTTATGTTAAAATGGTAATTAATTAGAGCAATAGTGCTTGTATTTATATAGTTAGCACTAGAACATCTTTTCATAAAAACAAATAATCTGAGCTTGGAACATATTTTTTTAAATGTGTGATTAACATTTCTACAGTTAGTTATAATAAAATGATCTCTTATGTTGTTTTTTTCCTATAGGTCCATGGCCACTGCATGTGTAACCACAACACTATGGGGCTGAACTGTGAGCTCTGTCAGGACTTCTACCATGACCTGCCCTGGAGGCCTGCAGAGGGACGTAACACCAATGCCTGTAAAAGTAAGATGTTTACAGGAAATATTACACAGTTGTACTGTAATGAGACAGTATAGTTATATCAGGTCAAATCTGTTTTATTAACACTGATAATGTCAGTAATTCTATAACACGTGTAACATGTTTTCATATAGTAACTAATAGATAGATTGGATGTTGTAGATAGATTAAATGTTGTTTGACCAATTGTTTGTTTTTCGTTAATTAAATAATTAAAATATGTAACAATTTAACCATCCTATTTATATAATAAATACTTCTTCATTTTAAAGTATTGTAAAAAGTATTATAAAGTAAACGCATAATCTGGCATCTTCTCTGTAGAATGCAACTGCAATCACCACAGTACCTCCTGCCACTTTGACATGGCCGTGTACCAGGCGTCAGGTAACGTAAGCGGAGGAGTGTGTAATGACTGCCAGCACAACACTATGGGCCACCATTGTGAGCAGTGCAAGCCCTTCTTCTACCAGCATCCTGAGAGGCACATTCGTGACCCCAACATCTGCGAGTGTGCGTAATTCTTCCTGTTATCGCATTTTTGTCATCCTCTTATTTTGTCTTTTCTTCTCCACTGTCATCTGTGTCTCAGTGTTTCTGTCTGGGCTAGTTCATTATGAAACGCTCATCTGACTAGATCTTTGAACCTCTGTGTCTCTCTTTGTGGTTGCATGATGGGGGGGAAGAGCACGGGCTGGGAAACACCTGGCCTTTGAAGTGGTGCTAGTCAACACAGAGCTAAATACTGAGCTTAAGTTTCACACTTCATTTTGTGTGATGTCTGAGGTTTATGCTAATCTATCAGACCACACACGTGGACATATTTGTTTGAGAGAGAAAAAAGTGGTTTCTCACATTTAAATAATAAAAGTTTTACTATACCCAGTTAAACCTCTGTGTGACCTTTGGCATCTTGTTTTCTGGATTAATAAGTCATTGCTTATTGACTTTTCCTTATAATGTTAACATTGACGTATGTCCCTCTGTAGCCTGTGACTGTGATCCCGTTGGTTCTCTAAACGGTGGCATCTGTGACGCGCTGACAGATGTTTCTCTTGGACTGATCGCGGGACAGTGTCGTTGTAAGCCCAATGTGGAGGGGGAGCGTTGTGACCAGTGCAAACAAGGCCATTATGGCCTTAGTGACGATCCTCTGGGATGTAAAGGTACATGTTTATACATCTCTGTTTATTACTTCACAGTTCTGGGGATAATTTGCATTAGAATATCAATCATTAGGAAACCATTACCATGACTCTCGATGTCTGCTTTGCTTTTCTTAGCGTGCACCTGTAATTCTGTGGGGACAATCCCTGGCGGAAGCCCTTGTGACACATTTTCAGGGAACTGCTACTGCAAGCGTTTAGTTATGGGGCGAGACTGTGACCAGTGCTTGGTAGGTTGGCTTTAATCATGCATTTCCTCAACATTATTAGATTTGCTTGATTTAGACAACGACCTGGGATGATGCTTTAAATGATTCATTTTAGTATTGTTTTATGTCTGTATTTCGGTGAAATTTAGTTTCCACATAATCTTTAAGCAGGCCTTCATTTTAACTGTTTATGTATCATCTCATGGATTAAAAGGCAAACGCAGGCCATCCCACAGTGGATTGTTTCTCATCTTGGGAGGTCTGTCATAAACAGCTTGTTGTTAAAAGCATGTGCTAACTAGCCGTTTCTTTCACAGCCTCAGCACTGGGGGCTCAGCAATGACATGGATGGCTGCAGGCCATGTGATTGTGATGCCGGAGGTGCTCTCAATAATGAGTAAGTATCCTGACTCGTGCAAACTGGATACTGGGTACAAGATCTATGTTGGATCATGTGTTCATATTCAACACTAAGAAGTTACTGGGTTTTAGATTTACATCTGAATTATGTGGATCTTTATGTCTTCCTCAGTTGTTCTCCAGAGACAGGGTTCTGTCAATGTAGAGAGCACATGTCAGGCAGACGTTGTGACCAGGTGGAGTCCGGTTTTTACTTCGTTGCTCTGGACCATTACGTCTACGAGGCAGAAGATGCTAACTTTGGACCTGTAAGTCACCTTGTGTCTATTTGAGGTGGTTCATAAAAGTGAATTGGGTCATGTACTAGAAATCTCTCTTTCTCCAGGGTGTGACAGTCGTGCAGAGACCATATCCTCAGGACCGTAATCCGACCTGGACTGGTATTGGCTTTGTGAATGTTCCAGAAGGAGCTTATCTGGAATTCAGCATCAACAATATCCCCTTTTCCATGGAATATGACATCCTTATTCGCTATGAACCCCAGGTTGGTTTCAGCACACACCAATTTTTGTAGTATAAAGTGAGTTTTTAGTGTTTTAATGCTCTCTGTATGTCTATTACAAAGACAGCTGTAATTCTTAGCACAGCATGATGCCTCTGTACAGCATGAACGTCTGTTACGTCATAGTGTATGAGTTTCCATTCTTCCTATCATTGTGTTTGTCTGTGTAGCTTCCAGAACAGTGGGAGGAAGTACTGATGACTGTCATCAGGTCTCATGTCATCACTGCTGACAGCCGCTGTGCCAACACCATGCCAGATGATGACAACCAAATGGTGTCCTTACACCCTGGCTCCAGGTGCGAGTCCTTTTTAGTTTTTCTTTAGTGCAACTAACTGAAAGAGATTTAGGAACTTTGATGACAAAGTATAATGAAAATGATTTAGGAACTTTGTGTTCACATAATTTTGTATAATCACATTGTTTCTGCTCAGATATGTAGTCTTACCCAGGCCAGTATGTTTTGAGGAGGGGTTGAACTACACAGTGCGTCTGAGTCTTCCTCGCTACTCTACCAACAGTGATATCCAGTCCCCATACACACTTATTGACTCAGTATGTTCTCTCTTGGTATATCTTAAGTTGATATGTAAAATGATTCCTGTATAAAAAACATTGCTTTGATTACCACTATTTTGTTTTACAGCCAGCCTGTTCATAGCTTTGCTCTGTGGCTTTTTTTTCCCCCAGCTTGTGTTGATGCCACACTGTAAGAATCTGGATATCTTCTCCGGTTCCGTATCAGAGGGAGGTGACTTGGTGACCAACAGTGCATGGGACACCTTCCAGCGCTATCGGTGCTTAGAGAACAGCCAGTCTGTGGTGAAGACCCCCATGCCTGACATCTGCAAGAACTACATCTTCAGTGTGTCTGCTCTACTGCATCAAGGAGCTAAAGGTGCTAAAAGACAACACATATGCTCATAGCCATTTTCTGACAGTCTTCTCAACACATATGGTCTTTTTTAATGGGGCATGTCAGTCATATGTCTTCATTCATTCTACTTGTTCACTCATTTCTGAGCCCTACTGCTGTATTTGCATGTTATAGCTTGTGTATATTGGCCTCAAGCCTGATTATAGGGCCTTACTTGCTTCCTGCGCCAACTTTCTCAGTAGTGTACATCTTATTTGCTGTCAAATAGACTGACAGACACGTCTTCGAGACAGGAAACTGCATTTATTACTGTTATTACAGCTTTGGTAGAATTTACCTTTAAGCTATTTACTCCCATAAGATACTGGAAAGAGGATTAAAAAAGCATGTTTTACATGATTAATACACTACACGTTGTTGGGCAAGGACATAGGTCAGACAATTCAAGTTCAGTGATGCATTAGAGAGTAATTAGGCTATATTTACACTATGCACTAACATTATCTAAAAAAAGTTCTACCTTTGCTAACTATTTAGATGTAGGCATACATTTATGGTTGCATAAAAATGCAGCTTCACCTATGTCCCTGTTGCACTCGTTTTACCATGGGCTGTCTCACATCATGTGAGCTTGGATGTTGTATTGATCGCGCCCAGACGTTAGCTGGGCCTTGGCTGCATCGCTCTTCTAACCACCTCAACACGTTCCAACATGCAGAAAACAGAACGGACACTATAGATCTTTCACCACAAGTGCCCTATCCTGAGGAATGCACTAAGAGCCGTTAAGTTTCCTTCATTGTAATACGGTCTTTGTTCTCCTGTTAACATGAGAAATTGGCCAGGAGCTTTGTGGTTTGCATAACACGTCAGGTAAAAGGCACCTTATTATCAAGTGGGAATAAAAAGGCTCTCTGAAATAGAACTATGGTCATAACTTATGATTTCAGATTGAGTGAAATTGATATTTTTTGGTCTTGACATCATAACCAATAAAAAAAGAGCAATTTATAAATAAAATTTAAAAAATTGCAATCATATAAACCTCTACATAATAATTGTATCACATCCATTTGCTAATTATACCAATCTAAGTGTAATGCTGAAAAACTACATGCCATTTTTGTTACTGTATATCCTAAATTCCCAAATTGCCTTTAGGTTTAAATTAGTGTCTTTCTCTTTCTCACACTTACAGCATGTCAGTGTGACCCTCAGGGATCTCTTAGTACGGTGTGTGATCCGAACGGTGGCCAGTGCCAATGCCGGCCCAACGTGGTGGGCAGAAACTGTGACAAGTGCGCCCCTTCTACGTTCCTGTTTGGACCTCAGGGATGCAGACGTGAGTCTCATTCTGATCCGCTTACAAAGTTCATACTGTTTCATACTTCCTCTGCTCTAACAATTACACAAAGGTAACAGGTATCCTAGATTAATGCAACCTGTTTCTTTCCTTCAGCATGTGAGTGCGATCCACAGGGTTCAGTGCATGCATTCTGCCATGAGGCCACTGGTCAGTGTGTATGTATTCCCGGAGCGTACGGACGTCAGTGTGACCGTTGTCTCCCTGGACACTGGGGCTTTCCCAACTGCCGGCCATGTACTTGTAATGGACATGCTGAGCAGTGCGACCCCCAAACTGGGCAGTGCTTACACTGTAGGGAGCACACCACAGGACACAACTGTGAGAGGTTAGTGACACATATCCAGTGGTTCTGTGCAATCTGAATATAACTGAACACTAGCACAACAATGCTATACATCCATCATATGCACTGATCTTGCCTTAATAAACTGATAATGCCTTTTTATACATCTGAGCAACCAAGTGTCCAATTACCTACGCTGTGAATTTGACATAGTTGATCCAGTATACATGCAGTATAAATATTATACTTAATCTTGATCAATCTTGTCTGTTTATACAGATGTTTGCCAGAGTTTTATGGTGACCCTGTCCTGGGATCTGGAGACCACTGCCGCCCCTGTATGTGTCCCGATGGTCCTGGGAGCAGTCGACAGTTTGCTGGGGCATGTTATAAGAGCCATGACTCACACCTGGTGCATTGTGTATGCAAACAGGGATATAAAGGTAAGCTGTTGCCAAATACAATGCATATAAAATGTCTTCCATCATAGCTCACCTTGGTGCTTGTGTCAATAATTCTGTTTGGATAGAGACTATTGACGAACATTTTCTTTCCATTTATAAGTGATTCTGTGAGTATTATTGTACAGTGAATCATTTACTTTGCTTGATATAGGTGCAAGGTGTGATGAGTGTTCACCAGGCTATTATGGAAACCCCCATGAGGCTGGTGGAGAGTGTCGTGCCTGCCAGTGTAGTAACAACATTGATATGATGGACCCAGGATCATGTGATGCACGCACAGGCGTCTGCCTCAAATGTCTGTACCACACCGAGGGCGAGAGCTGCAGCCACTGCGAGCTGGGTTATTATGGTGACGCCCTTACCCAGGGTTGCAGGCGTAAGCACAAAGATATTTGTTTGCGTTTATCTTATTTGTACAAATCTATCAAATCAGGCAGTTTGTTTTTATTTGATCATGCCAGTAAGATATTGTTTCCTGCTCCTCAGGATGTGTGTGTAACCACATCGGCACTAGACAGGACACTTGTCCATCCGTCGGTGAATGTCACTGTGACCAGAATAATGGACAATGCCAGTGCCTGCCCAATGTAGTTGGACAGCATTGTGATTTGTGTGCCCCAGACACTTGGAACATGGCCAGCGGTCGAGGTTGTGAGGCCTGTGACTGTGACCCAAATCACTCATCCAGCACTGCGTGCAATGAGGTGATGTCCCTCCCTTTTATATATCATGGTTTATCAGTGAGTTATAAAGTTGTTAACAGAGTA
Source organism: Leiocassis micropogon (assembly GCA_028565275.1). Taxonomy (NCBI): domain Eukaryota; kingdom Metazoa; phylum Chordata; class Actinopteri; order Siluriformes; family Bagridae; genus Leiocassis; species Leiocassis micropogon. The sequence continues at coordinate 12,657,423 of JAOVVA010000010.1, forward strand.
TGTTTATTTCATTTCATTTCAGATAAGTGGTCAGTGTATGTGTAAGCCTGGATTTGGAGGAAGAACATGCAGGGAGTGCAGAGAGCTGTTTTGGGGTAACCCTGAAGTCAAATGCCATGGTAAGCTGGAAACTGTTAATTTGTCTTGTGGAATACCATAATACAAATTTTTGTTCATATAAGAATATTGAAGGTATCTTTTAGAGCATGTATATTTAATAGGCATGCCCCAGTTACTGTAACTAATAAGAATAACAAATAATTACCTTAAAAATGCATTTTTGTATTGACACCATTTCTTAAATATATAACTTTGGCTTTTCAACTTTTTATACAGGCCTGAATATCATGATGCATGAACAGTAATGTAATGTAATCTGATACTTTAGCCAGCAACACTAATAACAGTGTATTGAAGGTTCCTTGCAGTACTGAGTTAGCTTCAAATGTCTGCCATGATGAACTCAGGGCCTCCTAATATCCTCAACAAAGTACCTTTGTTTCAAGTAGGCATTCCATTCAGCCCCTATGCGTGACCCATGTTTTTTTGCACGTAATGCAGAAATCAACTTTTGTCCCTGGAACTGGTAAAGTAGAAAAGATTAGGATAGATCTAAACTCGTCTTGTAAAAGTCAACCTGCTTCGAAAACAGATAGAGATAGTGAATTAGAAGGATGCTTAGTGGATATGTACGTGGACCAAATACAACTTGCTTTTGTAAGACATTATAATATACTGCCACTATAAAATCACTTGTTAGTGACAATAATCAGGAAATAAACACTTACATTTGCTAGGGATCATAAAAAAAAAAATCTTGACAGGACTTTGAATCAATGGAAAAAGATCATGTGGTCTGATGAGTCCAGACTTGACCCTATTTCCGGAAAGAAGAAAGGTAGCACATGACACGTACAAGGCTCAAGACACAGTGTTATGATCAGGGGTTGCTTCCATTGGTCAGGTCTAGTCTCAATAATGGAATGTGGCAATAAAATGAAGTCAGCTGATGACCTGAATGAACTGAATGACCTGGTTATCACATCAATGGAGTTTTTCTTCCCTGCTGGAACAGGCATAAGAGTAAGAGTGGTTCTGGGAGCATGAGGAATCATTTTCAATCATGAAGCAAAGCTAAAGTTGGTCAATGAAATTTTGGAGTGTGTGACTTTTGCCAGTCTGGCCAGGCACTGTATATGGCAGATAACTTTATATTTAAAGTACTTTTATCTTCAAATACGTCAGATGAATTTCTGCAGCTTTTAGACCATCTGACGATACAAATGATACAAATGCCTCCAGTGTTAACATTCATAAGCACTTATAAACATTTCAGCCATATCTACACAGTATGACTCCTGTCTCTGTCCTTAGTTTACATTCTTTTCCAAAGGCCAAGAATGAGGGGCTCATCACAGGGAACAGGGTTTGTGTTTTTTCTCCCAGTTTGCTCAGAGAACACCCCTACACACACACACACACACACACACACACACACACACACACACTAGTTGTTTGGTGAGCCCATCATAGCAGGAAGCCCCCCTCCCTTCACTATGTTTCTCTAAGATCTAGTTACCTCCTGAGTGTTGGTGTGTTGACTTAAACTCAACATGCCTCAATCCGTATGAGCAGAGGAATTCCCAGATTGAATTATACTGTGCACTGTTTGTGTGCCTGTGGTAATAAAAATTATTAGATCCTCTGCAGTTGTAATATAAAAAATAACATAAATATGTTAGTATTACACCTTAGGCATCACTCTCTTATTCTTAGGACCCTGAGGCAGTGTGTATTTTAACTCGGTGTATATGTACAGTACAGGCCAAAAGTTTGGACACACCTTCACTCATTCAATGTGTTTTCTTTATTTTCATGAGCATTTACATTTGTAGATTCTCACTGAAGGCATCAAAACTATGAATGAACACATGTGGAGTTATGTACTCAACAAAAAAAGGTGAAATGACTGAAAACATGTTTTATATTCTAGTTTCTTCAAAATAGCCACCCTTTGCTCTGATTACTGCTTTGCTCACTCTTGGCATTCTCTCGATGAGCTTCAAGAGATGAATGAGAGCAAAAATGGTTTTCCAACAGTCTTGAAGGAGTTCCCAGAGGTGTTTAGCACTTGTTGGCCCCTTTGCCTTCACTCTGCG